>JAMWET010005285.1:2500-17933 GCA_024036415.1 Prochilodus magdalenae
ACAAAACAAAACAAAACCACAAAAACAAAACCACAAAACAAAAAACAGCACAAATCCACAAAAACAAAACAAAACAAAATAAAACAAAACAAAACAACACAAAAACAAAACTAGACTAGACTAAACGACAATAGACTAGACTGAACTGCACAGAACAGAACTGAATGTTCACACACTGATGTGAACAAAACAAAACAAAACAAAACAAAACAAAACAAAACAAAACAAAACAAAACAAAACAAAACAAAACAAAACAAAACAGTGAAAAACTGAACTGGATTTTTGGATTTTGGAAATGGACTTTAACTGAACTGCACAGAACTGAACTACACTGCCAGCCTCAGTGGTAGCAGCCACATAAGTACCTCCGGAGACGCAGCGATAGAAACACACCATCCGATTGTTTAGAGAACAAAGACAGGATGCAAACGCTGAGGAACGCGTGGGGTCACTAGGTGAGTTCAGTCGAACTCCGTCAGTGACTTCTTATTGCACCTCCTGACTGCAGCACCCAGATCGATATCAGATGGTGGATATTCAGTGGGACTTTACCTGGTCATGTACATAAACGTGTGTGTGTGAAACTATCCAGGGTCTCCAGCAGAAACTACTGACCAAGCAGGACATCCAATCAGAGCTCCAATCCCTTCCTATCCCACCATTCACCATCCTGCTCAGGAGGCTTTCAGGACCAACATCAGGACAACAGGATCAGGACCAGGACCAGGATGGAAACACGCCTCAGATCCTCACTGTGTTTTATTGGTTGTTGTTCAGTGTTGCATGAGTTTTACTCCTCAGATGGATTAATCAATCAATCAATCAATCAAAACATGACCATTAATCACCCTGACATATGGGACATAAATCTGTAGAGTCCAGTACATTAATCTAGAAGAACACAAACATATTGCATCATCGCTCAGCTAATTTCAACAACAGGATGGATCACTTCCTCCAAGCTGTGGAAACAAGCACTTCACAGCATCCGCCTCCCATCAGCCTTTCTGAACACGGCATTCAAATATTCCTCAAAGTTATTTTCCCAGGAACGTCTTCAACTCGCTTAACCTCGACACGTCTCGCCCTGAAGGGTTCTGCAGCCCACTTGACACGGATCGAGAACAACACGTCTAATCGCGGGTGAAGGACTCACAGCGATGGTTTTTAAATGCAGAGGACAGAAAGAGAGCAAGCGCGAGAGTAAGAGTGAGAGAGAGCGTGCGCACGCGAGAGAGAGCGCAAGAGACAGAGAGAGCGAGAGAGCAACAAACAACACATACCTGTAACGATCAGGGAGAGTCTGTGTGAACTGGGAGCGGTGCGAAGGAAAGAGATGAGCGAGAAAGAGATGGGGGAGAGAGAGAGAGAGGGCGCGAGAGAGAGACAGAGAGCAAATAAGGAGTATACAAAAAGAGCATGAGAAACGGAGAGAGAAAGAGATAGAGAGAGAGAGATAGAGAGAGACTGACTATGGCATGTGCCGCTTCCATAACAAGCAGGAGGGGTCTGTGTTCTTGGCAACATGCTCCCTCCCTCTCTCTCCCTCACTCCCTCCCTCCGTCTTTATCTCTCTCTCTCTCTCCCTCTCTCTCTCTCCCTCTGAGGCTCCTGATTAGCTCTGAATGGCTGATGAGCTTGGGGTAAACAGGAGGCTGCAGAGTGATGCTGTGTTACTCGAGTCAGGGGAACATGATCTGTTGTCCATCCATTTACTCCACCAGCTCACCTTCATTTAACTAACACCGGCACTTTCAGGATTACCGTCAGCCTCGTCTTAGGAGAGCTTCTCCATCCTACAGCAGCCAAGGACAGCCAAGAAGAGTCTACAGTGAGGAGCTTTTACATGACCACACGGGACAAGTGGACAAGACACAGACTCCATGTAGGGCTAATACAATCCAGTGGCTCCTGCATATTGAGAATATCTGTTTTACAAGTCAGGCGCTGTTGAAGGTTCATGTTATCGGGTTGAACAGTGTCTGGGTCACAGGCCGTTTGCAGCTGGTGTTAGCAGAGCTAAGCTAAAGGCATGTGTGGAGACTCCAGAGTCCAATCATGAAGTGCAGTGCCCCTGTCGCCTGGTAAAACCGAAGGCTTTTCTATAATGAAGGGCTCATTATTTGAAGCAGTGTTGAACCGGACAGGTTTTTCATTATATGAGGCTGAAGCAAGACTTGACCCAGCTTGACCCCAAGGACTCAACTCACACTTTTTTCAGACAAGGTTTTGGCAGCACTTGACTTACTTGTTTTCGACCTTTTTTTTTTTTTTTTTTTTTTTTTTTTTTGGACCCCCCGAAAAAAAAAAAAAAAATGCACATGCATGAGGCTAATGAGGCTGAAGGTCTTCCATAAACCTGAAACTGATTCAGATCATTCCAGAAGCTCAAGCTTGACTCGCAACCTGAAGCTCAACTTCGATTCACCTTCCAAGAATCTGAGACTCGACTCGGGACTTGCATCCAGACACTTGACAGCAAGTGACTTCATCCCAGAAACCTGAAACCTATTCAGACCCACCTGCATCCCAGACACTTGACAGCGAAATATGGACTTGAAATCCCAAAACCTGAAACCTGATTCAGACTCATTCCCAAGCTCAAACCGTGACTCGCAACCCAGAAACCTGAGACGCACTTCGTTCACCTTCCAGGATGAAGCATCCCAGAAACTTGAAATCATGAAGTGCAGTGCCCCTGTCGCCTGGTAAAACCGAAGGCTTTTCTATAATGAAGGGCTCATTATTTGAAGCAGTGCTGAACCGGACAGGTTTTGGCAGCACTTTACTTTTGTGCAATGCCATGCACGAGGCTAATGAGGCTGAAGGTCTCTACTATAGACTCAAGACTTGACCCAGCTTGGCACCCCAAGGACTCAACTCACACTTTCATTCCAGAAACTCAAGACTTGAATCACTCGGATTCAGAGCCCAGAAACTCAGACTTGACTTGGACTTGTATACCAGAGATTTGAGACGTGACGAGAATTCACATCCCAGAAACTTGAGACTAGACTCAGACTTGCATCCCAGACACTTGACAGCAAACATGGACTTGCATCCCAGAAACCTGAAACCTGATTCAGACTCATTTCCCAGAAGCTTCAAACATGACTCGCATCCCAGAAACCTGAGACTTACTTCGATTCACCTTCCAGGAATCTGAGACTTGACTCGGACTTGCATCCCAGACACTTGTCAGCAAACATGGACTTGCATCCCAGAAACCTGAAACTTGATTCAGACTCAATTCCGAGAAGCTTCATACTTGACTCGCATCCCAGAAACCTGAGACTCAACTTCGATTCACCTTCCAGGAATCTGGGACTTGACTCGGACATACAGCATGCACTTGCATCCCAGAAACCTGAAACCTGATTCAGACTCAATTCCCAGAAGCTTAAGACTCTGACCTGCATCCCAGAAACCTGAAACTTGATTCAGACTCAATTCCCAGAAGCTTCAAGCGTGACTCGCAAACCTGAGACTCAACTTCGATTCACCTTCCAAGCATCTGAGACTTGACTTGGACTTGCAGCATGCACTTGCATCCCAGAAACCTGAAACCTGATTCAGACTCAATTCCCAGAAGCTTCAAGCTTGACTCGCATCCCAGAAACCTGAGACTCAACTTCGATTCACCTTCCAGGAATCTGAGACTTGACTCGGACTTGCATCCCAGACACTTGACAGCAAACATGGACTTGCATCCCAGAAACCTGAAACCTGATTCAGACTCAGACCTGCATCCCAGAAACCTGAGACTCGACTTGGATTCGCATCCTAGAAACTTTAGACTCAACCTGGTCGTGCGCCTTAGAGACTCAAGACTTGGACCCACATGCCAGAAACTCCACTTGGAATCCAGAGACTTTACTCAGACCCGCTCAGACTTTCAACCAGAGATTCAACCTGCCAATGGAAAGGCCTCATCACTGTACCTGACTGACTCAACAGCCACGAATGCAGACATTCAGCGAGCAGTGATGCCTCCATGAGTCGCCCTGTTAGTGCAGCACCATTGGCAGACGGCTGCACCACACAGGACTACATGCACACAGACCGTTACCACGACTGTCCGTAACACCACGTCACCGTCACTAAACACTATCATGCAGTGACTCAGAATGGCAGCGGGTCATCTTCAGAGACGAGTCCCGCTTTAGTCTAGGTGGAGACGACCAACGAATCCGTGTGTGGAGGCACCGTGTTCGGCACCAAGCTGGACAGTTTGTTGTCACACGTCCAGAAGGCCTGGTGTCACTCCACCTCCACCCCTACCGCACCATCTGCAGGAACTGTGTGAGGATGTTCAAGCTGCATGGGATGGATTATCACAGGACTCCATTAGGAACCTCGACAGCTCCATACCGAGACGTCTGGCGTGCTGGGTTAGCGAACACGGCGGCCCGATGCCATACTGAGAGACAGACTTCTGTATGTGTAGCTCAATAAATATTGATCATATCAGTCTAAATTTATCATCAGTTATTGATCCTGGTCACCTTTATCTTCCTTCCCAACAGCACCGCACTCCCACACCTTCTTCTTTTGATGATGAGAGCACTATAAATATGCAAGACAAGACAGTAAGGTATTTACCTGTCTGAAAGACCAAGCCCATGTATAAGACTATAAGAGACCCACAGAGCTCCATGTCTCCAAGTGCTGGAGCGGAAGTGGTCTCAAGCCTGTATGACATTAGTGTGGCAACACTTTGATGGCAAAACCAACAAGGCACCGGATCACAGGAGAAGAGCATGTGGAAAGCCGACTCAGGATGATGACCACTATTACAGGGAGCATGGCTGCTGAGTGCTTTGGTGGAGAGGAGAGGAGGGGAAGGCATCCTAACATCAAGAACCACAGGGCCGCTCTCAATCCTGCAACGAGCCGTGCAGGCAGTGGAGGGAAAGGGCTAGAAGAGGAAGCCTTCGGTGCCGGTCTGTTAGCATTCCCCAGGCAGCTACCTGATGTAGTGAACATCTAGCCTGTTCAAAACGGGATGTGGACCAACATCTCAGTACAAGTGCTCCCTGGGAATCAAACCCAGGATCTGGCATTCTCTGCCAGCTCGGCTAGAGGAAGCACTGGCTCAAGCTGTTTTCCTGAGGAGGGAAGTGGAAGTGGAGAGCACTGAAGATCCCTATAGATGACTCCAAAGGTAAATCAGGGATTAGTGTGGAAAGAGTTTCGTCAGTTTGGTAATAGCTGCCTGATTTCTTCCTAAGGAATCAGTACAGAAGAGTAAGTGCCACCTCTACGTGTGGGAGACTGGGGTTCGAATCCCAGTCTGGGTGACTATGCTGAGCTACACCAATAAGAGTCCTTGGGCAAGACTCCTAACACTACGTTGGCCTACCTGTAATCATTAACCTTGTAAGTCGCTCTGGATAAGAGCGTCAGCTAAATGCCTAAATGTAAATGTAAGAGTGGCATTCCAGCATCCACAGAGTCTCTTGAGCACAGTGCAGTGGGCACACAAATCAGGAGGTCTGGTGGTGGTGTGGTTCAAGTCCGGCCAGTGCTTATGGCCATGTAAGCTGGTACGGAAGACAGCTGAGGCATCCTTTTCCGTCAAAAACAGAAAACCTCCTACATTTGGTGAGACTAGATGGGTTGTACACGTCACAGTTGTTATGCCCACTGAGCAGCAGAAAGACTTACTGAGTGGTCCTGCAAAAACACCAAAACATCCAAAACGGGAATACCGTTGGGCGAATGACTATACCTATAGGTTCAGCGTGAATTCCGAGGCATCAATTGACAGACTGTTGACCGGTAAAGCCAACAGTCTGTCAAGGAAGTAGCTGAATCTGCAGGTGTACCAGCTCCATGTTCAGATTTTCCCATTCCACCTTAAATGGCTGCTGCACCATTTAAGGTGGAATGGGAAAATCTGAACATGGAGCTGGTGAGTTCCTCTTAAAATTCAGGCACTGATACACGGATCTGTATTCCCAGCAGGTGTCAGGAATGCTGGATTTTGGATGAAATCACACCTGTGACAGAAATGTACCTAACTGTGAGGGTTGGGCCAGTTGGGCCAGATTTGGTGGATGCTTTCCCTGGTGCCATGCCAAGGAGAATTCCCTGTAGACTGGGATTTTATCCACCGCTGGTAGACCCATATGACCATACGCTGCTTCCATACACCTGCAGATTCAGCTACTTCCCTCACACTATGGCCTACCTAGTGTTAATCGAGGAGGTATCACCCGACACCTGCTCCAATGGCATTGGGCCTGAGCTGCTCCGAAGACTAGTAGGAAGCGAGGAGCAATGGTAGGGGTCAACCATGCAAAGCCAAGGCTATGCCATGCTCCCTTGGTGGAAGTGGTGACCAGAGAACTTACCGGCCTAGGAGTATTCCGCAACACTCCAGTCTAACAAGATCCAGGGTGAACAGCCGTGCCAGCTAGTCTGAAACCGTAGAAGCAGTTGTTAAATATGACAAGTCCAGCAGAGCAGTAGGAAGGAGGCATAAAGAGATGGGACAAAATTGGACGAGTGGTGGAAAGGAAGGTCATTTGGATGGAGCTATGATGAGCAGAGCCACATGATGGTTTAAGCTGATTCAACTGCTCGTGGTCCCCTCGTTGTACCTCCATCCTGTAATGCCGGGCAATAGCATATATGCCAGTCTGCCTGTTTCACAAGCATAGCAGAACACTGGGAACATTCTGATTAGCTGCCTGAAGGCCCTGTGGGAAGGTGGGCATCGCTGTTCCAATGATAAACTGCCCAAGATCATAAGAGAGGTTATCAACAAGCTACAGCTACAGACAGAAGGCAAACCCCAGGGGAACCCAGGCACTTCTACCCCAGCAGCAGTGCACCAGGCAACTGATAGCAGACCTTGACAATTCCTGTAGCATGTTGTTAAGACCATCCACAGAGTCTGTACCAACACAAAGCTGCACTGCCCGTGAGCTCGGAGTGGACGGCTAGTTTGCCTGTAGAGAGGCAGGGTGTGTAGGTTTTGCATGCGCTACACTGAGCCACAGTGGGGAGAAGAAGAAAAGGGCTAACTACCACTGAACCGCTCCGAGGAGCTTGATCAGTCGCGGTGGGGTCATCAGGGTGAGAGTGTCTGATGTTCAAAGATCCCCAACACCTGAGGACCACAGGTTATTTCAATCCTGCAGTCTTAAAAGAGATGCCAAAGGATCTTTGAGCGATAGAAAAGAGGCCCAGGCCTTTGTAGTCCGCACAACTGACCACAAAAGCTTCTGTGGCCTTTTATTTTTGGAATGTATTCCATTTGAAAATGAAAGAAAAAATAGATTTCCAGCTGTCTACAGAATTACTGCTACTGAGTGCTGATTGGTGACCTTTACTGCTACTGAGTGCTGATTGGTTAACTTTACTGCTACTGAGTGCTGATTGGTTAACTTTACTGCTACTGAGTGCTGATTGGTTACCTTTACTGCTACTGAGTGCTGATTGGTTACCTTTACTTCTACTGAGTGCTGATTGGTTACCTTTACTGCTACTGAGTGCGGATTGGTTACCTTTACTGCTACTGAGTGCTGATTGGTTACCTTTACTGCTACTGAGTGCTGATTGGTTACCTTTACTGCTACTGAGTGCTGATTGGTTACCTTTACTGCTACTGAGTGCTGATTGGTTACCTTTACTTCTACTGAGTGCTGATTGGTTACCTTTACTGCTACTGAGTGCGGATTGGTTACCTTTACTGCTACTGAGTGCTGATTGGTTACCTTTACTGCTACTGAGTGCGGATTGGTTACCTTTACTGCTACTGAGTACTGATTGGTTACCTTTACTGCTACTGAGTGCTGATTGGTTACCTTTACTGGTACTGAGTGCTGATTGGTTACCTTTACTGGTACTGAGTGCTGATTGGTTACCTTTACTGCTACTGGGTGCTGATTGGTTACCTTTACTGCTACTGAGTGCTGATTGGTTACCTTTACTGCTACTGAGTGCTGGTTGGTTAGTATAACTGTGACTGTGTGCTGATTGGTTTACATTAATGCTACTGAGTGCTGATTGGTTACCTTTACTGCTACTGAGTGCTGATTGGTTACCTTTACTGCTACTGAGTGCTGATTGGTTAGAATAACTGTGACTGTGTGCTGATTGGTTAACATTAATGCTACTGAGTGCTAATTGGTTACCTTTACTTTTACTGAGTGCCGATTGGTTACCATTACTGCTACTGAGTGCTGATTGGTTACCTTTACTTCTACTGAATGCTGATTGGTTACCTTTACTGCTACTGAGTGCTGATTGGTTTCCTTTACTTCTACTGAATGCTGATTGGTTACCTTTACTGCTACTGAGTGCTGATTGGCTAGTATTGCTGCTAGCGTGTGCCGATTGGTTAGCCTTACTGTAACTAAATGCTGATTGAGTGCCATTACTGCTACTGAGTACTAACTGATTAGAATTACTACTACTAAGTGCTGATTGGTTAGCATTGCAGCTATTGGGTACTGACTAATTGGAATTACTGTTACTTAGTTCTGATTGGCTGGCATTATTGCTACTGAGTGCTGATGGATCAGCCTTACTGCTGCTAAGTACTGCTTGGTTGGCATTACTGCTACGGCTGCTATTTTTGGACTTGCTCAGGAGCGAGTCTGACAGATCCATAAGATATTACTGTAGGGCAATTCTGCTAACTACGCATTGTCTGGTTGTGTCTCTCGCTGACTGTCACGTCAGTCTGTAATCGAAGTGCACACGCATGGTGGACACCTAACTAAATGGCCAATGACTCCACAGTTCAACAGAGCACAATCATACCACTCTGACTGATTGTGGCACTGGCCACCAGTGGAGAGAGATGTTGAGTCCTGCCAGAGTCATGTGACAGTCTGGGACACTGGAAACGGCCCTCATTCTTTAAAGGCCCAGGCTGGACTGCGGGACCATGACAAACGGCCTGTTATTGCAGTCAGGGTTGAGCTGCAATGATCTGTAATTAAAATCTCTCTCCCTCTACCTCTCCTGCTTTCACTCTCGCTCTGGCTCTCTCTTCACTCTCATCTCCCCCACAACAACAAGTAGCAGCTACTTTCAGGCCAAACAGATAACGAGGGCAGGAGAAGGAGAGGTCAGGAGGGGACCTGCTGAGGCTGGCCGGTGGAATTGCTTGTTTTTCTCGTTTTGCCGCTTCCAGTCTGCGCGTCTCCGGTCCCTTAGCACAGCCGCGGTGGGGAGTAACTTCACATGTCACTCAAACGCCTAATGACATCAGGCCGGATGAGCACAGCCTCAGATCAAGAGCGACAGACAGAACATGAGAACGCTACGCTTGAGGGGAAATGGGTAACAGGTTTCGTGATACCTTCTGATACTCAAACGCAGAGGTCTGGGTGGCCCCTGGTCAAATACCAAGGTTGCTGATTTTTTATTTCCCATTAAGTTTTGCTATATGTTTTGTTTGGACATTTAAATATATTATATTTCATATTTCATTTTTCCAATATGTTATATTCTGTGTACAGACCATTCATATTGGGTCATTCATTCAGAATGTGTTCTGGATGCTCTGGGTGGGCCTAAAACCATGGCTCAATGACGCACTAGAGACGTACCTAGCATGACCCTTCCCCCAACACTGTGGTGTTCTAAAAACTAGAGCACATTAGCATCAGTGGTTCTCCTGCTCAACCACAAGTTCCTACACCTATTACAGCCAACAGTTTGCTAGCTCTGCTTTCATCCCGCAGATGCATAAGCCCTAGATGCTAGCATTAGCAGAGCACTTTACCAGTCCTCCTCTACAGCACTCGGTTCGCTAACCTCAGGTAAGCTACAGCGATGTCTGCTTATCCCTAGAGGCTAGCATTAGCAGAGCACTTCACTGGTCTTCCTCTACAGCACTCAGTTCGCTAACTTCATGTAAGATACAGCACTGTCTGCTAATCCCTAGATGCTAGCATCAGCAGAGCAGTTTATGGGTGCTCCTCTACAGCACTCGGTTCGCTAACTTCAGGTAAGATACAGCGCTGTCTGCTAATCCCTAGATGCTAGCATTAGCAGAGCACTTCACTGGTCCTCCGCTACAGCACTTGGTATGCTAACTTCAGGTAAGATACATCGGTGTCTGATAATCCCTAGATGCTAGCATTAGCAGAGCAGCTTATGGGTGCTCCTCTACAGCACTCGGTTCGCTAACTTCAGGTAAGATACAGCGGTGTCTGATAATCCCTAGATGCTAGCATCAGCAGAGCAGCTAATGGGTGCTCCTCTACAGCACTCGGTTCGCTAACTTCAGGTAAACTACAGCGCTGTCTGCTAATCCCTAGATGCTAGCATTAGCAGAGCACTTCACTGGTCCTCCTCTACAGCATTTGGTATGCTAACTTCATGTAAGATACATCACTGTCTGCTAATCCCTAGATGCTAGCATCAGCAGAGCAGCTTATGGGTGCTCCTCTACAGCACTCGGTTCGCTAACTTCAGGTAAGCTACAGCGATGTCTGCTTATCCCTAGAGGCTAGCATTAGCAGAGCACTTCACTGGTCTTCCTCTACAGCACTCAGTTCGCTAACTTCATGTAAGATACAGCACTGTCTGCTAATCCCTAGATGCTAGCATCAGCAGAGCAGCTTATGGGTGCTCCTCTACAGCACTCGGTTCGCTAACTTCAGGTAAGATACAGCGCTGTCTGCTAATCCCTAGATGCTAGCATTAGCAGAGCAGCTCACAGGTGCTTCTCTACAGCACTCGGTTCGCTAACTTCAGGTAAGCTGCAGCACCATCTGGTAATTCCTAGATACTAGCATTAGCAGAGCACTTTACCGGTCCTCCTCCACAGCATTCGGTTCGCTAACTTCAGGTAAGATACAGCAGTGTCTGCTAATCCCTAGATGCTAGCATCAGCAGAGCATCTTATGGGTGCTCCTCTATAGCACACGGTTCGCTAACTTCAGGTAAGATGCAGCGCTGTCTGTAATCCCTAGATGCTAGCATTAGCAGAGCACTTTACCGGTCCTCCTCCACAGCATTCGGTTCACTAACTTCAGGTAAGCTACAGCAGTGTCTGCTAATCCCTAGATGCTAGCATTAGCAGAGCAGGTCATGGTGCTCCTCTACAGCACTCAGTTTGCTAACTTCAGGTAAGATACAGCGCTGTCTGCTAATCCCTAGATGCTAACATTAGCAGAGCAGCTCACGGTGCTCCTCTACAGCACTCAGTTTGCTAACTTCAGGTAAGCTACAGCGCTTTCTGCTAATCCCTAGATGCTAACATTAGCAGAGCAGCTAATGGGTGCTTCTCTACAGCATTCGGTTTGCTAACTTCAGGTAAACTACAGCGCTTTCTGCTAATCCCTAGATGCTAGCATTAGCAGAGCACTTTACTGGGCCTCCTCTACAGCACTCAGTTCGCTACCTTCAGGTAAGCTGCAGCGCTGTTTACCACATCCGCATCTTGACCAACTCGAGCCCCGTCCTGCTGCGCACTACATTCAACTGGGAAACAGAGGACAGGGATGTATCGCTAAGCTGTGAGCCTCAGCTCCTGTCATGGCTCATCAATGGCCCTCCTCTACAGCGCTAGCCTTGCAACCTCTGCTAAGCTAGGGTGCTATCAGCTACGCTGGCCAGCATGGCTTAATTGAGCCCCTTTGTCTGTGCTCAAGCTAGCTAAAGGCTTAGCAGTTACATTTCACCCACCTGGGCGTGGTTTCAGCCCCTTCAGTGGACACGCCCCCAGTTTTATATGAGACATTTTACCCCAGCAAATAAATAACGTGCATAATTAAGAGTGTACAGCTAAATATCTAGTCTAAACAACACCGTTTATCTCAGAACGTGTTTAGCAACCTAGCATAGCAGTGCAGGAATTCTACGGTCATAGTCATAAAGTGAATAGCTCGAATTCCTAATATTTATCATTTTCATTGGAGTGATTAATGAAATTGTAATTGATTGGCTATAAATGGAATATTATGGCATCTATTATTTATCACATGACTTCATACTGTATACAGGAAAGTTGGAATATTGAATTTAATTAAAATTAGCCTCTAGCTTATAGCCTTGACACTGCCTTCGCTGATATTTCAGACTAACATGCGATTAAATAAATCTGACCCAGTAACTTAACGTACTCATGGCAATTAATATCTCAATTATAATTATTATTTGTCCTCGGTTGAGAGAGAAAGAGAGAGATAGAAGTGCGGGCCTCAGTTTGGTCGTCACTGTCCAATGAATTTCAATTACAGTCCCACATTCCCTCCTGTTCGCAGTACCTGACAATCTATTCAGGCAAACAAATAAACGCCTGACATCAGCGACGGCTTTGACTGGCATCCCGAGATGAGAGAGAAACGTGGATGAGGGTCGGGAAAAAAAACAACACAGGTAAAGAAAACAAACATGAAAGGAAGGAGCCGTGACGGAGAGAGAAAGGAGCTCTGTGCCTTTCCGAGCGTTAAAGTAAGATAAATGCTGAGCGAAAAAGCAGAAGCCCGTCAACGGAAACTCTTCAGAACTTTCTGCTGCTGCCCAGCGTCAGCCACACACCGTGTTCAGTTAGCTCCACGACACTGACTCAGGGCAGGCATTAGGTCTAACATACACCCTCAGGGCAGAACCACATCCTTTCATTGTTTACCCCAAGGGCAGCACTGTGCCACAGTGGGTAGCCCTGTCGCCTCACAGCAAGATGGGTCTGGGTTCGATTCCCGGCTGGGGCATCCAGGGTCCTTTCTGGGTGGAGCTTGGAGGTTCTCCCCGTGTCTGTGTGATGGTGGTTCCTCCGGGTGCTCAAGTTTCCACCCACAGCCCAAAGAATGCAGTCGGGCTAGTTAGCGATGCTAAATCGCCCCCTAGGCAGCATGTCCAGTGTGTTTCCTGCCTTCCACCCATTAGGCACTGGGATAGGCTTCCGCACCCCCATGGCCCAGAAAGATGAACCGCTCAAAAGATGAATGAATGTTATGATTATCAGTAAGTGTCATGGTGGATGGTGTAATGTGTCATGGGGTTGTGATGGCTAATTACAGCACACAGCAAACGTTAGCATGCGACACAAGCTGCCTTGACAAGTACTGACATCTATGTGACAGGTAATGGTTTGCTAGCTCTGCCTTCATCCCCCAGATGCCTAATCCATGGACACCAGAATTAGCCTCACTGGTCCTCCTCTACCGTGCTCACTTTGCTAGGCTCAGGTAAGCTACAGCGCTGCCTGCTAATTCCTAGATGCCAGCATTAGCCGAGCAGCTCATGGGCGCTCCTCTACAGCACTCGGTTTGCTAACTTCAGGTAAGCTACAGCGCTGCTCGCTACATCGGCATCCTGGCCAACCCAAGCCCCTTTCACCTGCAACTACATTCACCTGGGAAACAGAGGACACCGATTAATCGCTAAGCTGTGAGCCTCAGCTCCTGCCATGGCTCATCAATGGTCCTCCTATACAGCGCTAGCCTTGCTAACTCTCAGAATGGCAGCGGGTCATCTTCAGTGACGAGTCCCGCTTTAGTCTTGGTGGAGACGCCCAACGAATCCGTGTGTGGAGGCACCGTGGTCAGCACACTCCAGAAGGCCTGGTGTCCCTCCACCTCCACCCCTACCGCACCATCTGCAGGAACTGTGTGAGGATGTTCAAACTGCATGGGATGGATTATCACAGGACTCCATCAGGAACCTCTACAGCTCCATACCGAGACGCCTGGCGTGTTGGGTTAGCAAACACGGCCGCCCGACGCCATACCGAGAGACAGACTTCTGTATGTGTAGCTCAATAAATATTGATCATAGTCTAAATCTATCATCAGTTATTGATCCTTGAGGCTTCTGCTTCATTCCTGAGACTACAGAAATGAACAGTAGGTGCTTAGCGGCTGATTTTGACTGACAGTTATGTAAACACACCCCTGTGCGTGCAGGCTGAAGGAAGTACCCAGTGCGCACTGTTCAAATACAGTTCAGACTGTACAGCAACCCCCGTGTGATCCTCCCTCAGGTAGTGTTACTCACAGCACTGCATAGACAGAGAGAGAGACATAACTGCAATCATGTTCACATCATCCCTCATCACAGGGCTCCGCTCATCCGCTAAATCATCAGCACCCTGATGAACGCCTGCAACAGACAGCCGCTCAATATATTCTTAGAAGAAGAGAGGGGGAAAAGCACCCCCTGAGCTTCTTTCCATCCGCCCTCCGCCGTCTGCTCCGCTAATGGCTCCTGTTAGTCCGACTCGGAAGCAGCCGATTGGATCCAGCCCTGATCTGGGCATGGGACATTTTGGGAACATGAGCTGAGCACCAGCAGTGTTTGGGCAGGACACTCTGAACACATGATTCTGTATGTGTTCAGTAACTCATTCCTTACACCCCACAGGTAATCAGGGGGATCCAGTTCACACTGGTACACAGTAACCCATCTGAATGATGGTCCACTGATCAGTAAATGACCGATAAATGATCAATATATTTCACCATATCTCTCCCCTCTCTGTGTAAACTGGGCGGTCCTAATCCTGGGTAACGCTTTCATAGGCATTCCCCTGACCAATCAGGTTTCAGGGCCCGCCCACACAGAAACAGAGACACTTGGGGAGATAAAGCTAACCAGCATAGCCAACAGCTAGCACACAGCTAGGCCTTCTGTCTGTAGCTGCCTGTCACCCCTTCATCACTAATGTTCTCCCTCATCCATCCATCCCTTTATCCATCACCACCATTCTCCCTCATCCATCACCAACATTCTTCCTTCATCCATCCATCCCTTTATCCCTACACCAGCATTCTCCCTCATCCATCCATCCCTTTATCCCTACACCACCATTCTCCCTCATCCATCACCCACATTCTTCCTTCATCCATCCATCCATCCATCCATCCATCCATCCCTTTACCCCTACACCAGCATTCTCCCTCATCCATCCATCCCTTTATCCATCACCACCATTCTCCCTCATCCATCCATCCCTTTATCCATCACCACCATTCTCCCTCATCCATCCATCCCTTTATCCATCACCACCATTCTCCCTCATCCATCACCAACATTCTTCCTTCATCCATCCATCCTTTTATCCATCACCACCATTCTCCCTCATCCATCCATCCATCCCTTTATCCATCACCACCATTCTCCCTAATCCATCACCAACACTCTTTCTTCATCCATCCATCCCTTCACCCCTACACCAGCATTCTCCCTCATCCATCCATCCCTTTATCCCTACACCACCATTCTCCCTCATCCATCACCACCATTCTTCCTTCATCCATCCATCCATCCATCCCTTTATCCCTACACCAGCATTCTCCCTCATCCATCCATCCCTTTATCCCTACACCAACATTCTTTCTTCATCCATCCATCCCTTTATCCCTACACCAACATTCTTTCTTCATCCATCCATCCCTTTATCCCTACACCAACATTCTTTCTTCATCCATCCATCCCTTTATCCCTACACCAACATTCTCC
>JAMWET010005286.1:0-2500 GCA_024036415.1 Prochilodus magdalenae
TCTATCTGCATGCACACTAATGAACATCCGCTATAAGCTCTCTTTAGGTAAGTGATGTAGTTGGTCAGCTCTATAAATGAGTCCATGTCAATTTAAGCACATTAAATATAAATGTCTTTTACATACTAACCAAGCAACATGCCAGTAGACCACACTAATAGCTTCTGTACACTTTTACCTAACGAGTAAACAGCTAGAGATCATTAGCTGTGCGAATTATCACAACTGTACACACTATATTGCCGCTGTCCAATGAAAAACATGTATCTCCAATTTTTTCCATTTTGACTTTTATACATCATTTGAACACACCAGCTGCTGTTTACACTGTGTGAGAATTGCATGATGAATGGACCAACAGACATGGCCCGAAAAGGGTTTGGAAAGACGTCTGGTTCCGTTGACTTGCATTAAAATTGAATGAGGTTTTTGGCCTCTCCTATAAAGTTGCCATTTTGGAGACACTTGTTTTTCTTTGGACAGTGATGATATTATATTACACTTTGTGCCAAGAGGGTTTTTGGTGTTACAACATTTGTTAGTGTGCTATTCTGAACGCTTATGTAAAGTTATAAAGGCTTATGTCCAGTATTATAAGGCATTATTAAAGATTTACAGATCTTTATGAACGTACTTATAATACATTACGGAGACCAGATTTGTTTGAGGTTTAGTCAGGTGACTGTGAAGGCGATTCCTGAAGTAGTTTATGTTGTGGAGTTGGAAAAATGTGTATTGGACCTTCATCCTGTCCTGCAAGTTCGCGTACTTTCAGCTTTAGCGATTGACTGATGATCACTTTCGCCTGTTTGATATTTGGTAGAATCTGTTCTACCGGTGCAGGACTGCCTGGCTGCTGTGGTGATTGTGATCATTACGTTCCATTTTCACCAGAATGCCTTATGGATTATCCAGATATGGTTTAATATGTGCCAGGTGTTTTATGGTGCATGGTCTTGCACAGTTGCTACAGGTTTCTAATTTTTCAAACTCCGATCTTCCATAGGCATTCAGCTTTCTCATGCATATTCCTTTCATCAACCCTGGAAAGATCTCCTTTAGCCACTGTAGTTGCACATGAGAACCAATTCTGGAAGCAGCTGAGGTGTGTCTGGGTAGTTGCTTGTGTGTTGCATGTTATGTCATCATAAGAATGCGTCAGAGAATATGCCAAACACTCGACAATCTGAAACTCAAACTGCTCGCTTCTCCATCCACTGCAGCACCAATGCACTAGGCAAAGACTCGCTATCTGGCTTTCGGTGCTGATTTTGTAGGAGGTAGGGAGGCATATGGGATTCAGTCATACCATTTCATGGTTCCTTAAAATCCTCTGTGTTCTCTATGTAAATAAATGCATGGCTCTTGACTATTATGCAGCTGCATATCCAGAGTGTGGGTCTGGCACCCTGGCTCTGAGAGTGTGGCACTACGGCTCCTCAGTTAACCCCTTGTTCGTAAGTGGAGGTGCAGACGAGTGTTTCTCTTCTGGTGATTGGTCAGGTTGGTTGAGAGGGGAAGAGAGATACACTGGGTGTTTTTCCTACCTCTCCAATGCAACCGAATATCAGATGGCATTTAGAGGGGACTCAGTGTTTAGAAACTCCAGCAGCTCTCCGGCGCTTGATCCACTAGTACCAACACACACTAGCAGAACACCACCACGTCAGTGCCAGTACAGTGCTGAGAATGATCCACCACCCACATAATACCTGCTCTGTGGTGGCCATCTGGGGTCCTGATCATCAAATAACGGGGTGTGCGTAGTAACAGGTGAGCTACAGCCGTGCGTCTGTACAGTACGTGGAGCCGATGCAGTGGAGAATGAGTGTAGGGATAAGGGGGTGTGCCTGTTGAAGTGGCTGCATGTGCGGGTGAACACGAAGACTGTCTGTCTCCTCATATCCCGAGTGTGTCCGAACTCTCTAACCCGTTTAAACTCGTTTCAGAAGCTGTCCTGATTTTAGCGGCCAGGAGGAACACCCTGGGTCCTTAATGAAAGTGATTCTGAGAAGGCGGATGTAAAGACGCAGACCTGTTTATGCAAATGCTGATGTATTTACATCCAAACAGAGACTGATGGGTGGGGGTGGGAGATGGAATCATGGAATGCTTAACAAGGCGAGTGATAAAGAGATGCATTACCTCGCAGCCGCTGAGAAGATTGAAGATAAAATTGGATTCTGGCGTTGATTAATGTGTAGACGTTTTTAGAGCATTACATCTTGATTTCTGCTATGCAGGTTTCCCAAACACACTCAGCACACGCACCCAGTTAATGCCACAAACCTGCTGCACATTTAATATTAGTATAGTTAAACTAAGTCTCAGAATGGTCTCTTACCGCACAGTTATACCTCAAACTTGGGCGGCTATGAATGACGGCATTAGCTAAAGGGAACGTTAATGTGATTAAATTTATTGTTGATCCAAATAAACTTAATCTGAGATCACATTACCAGCTTAGATCCATTTTATCAGAATTAGATTACAAGTCCTC
>JAMWET010005286.1:7500-10000 GCA_024036415.1 Prochilodus magdalenae
GATACAGTGCTACAGGACTTTAGGATTACTTTGTTTTTTCTCCGTGACTACGGAGAAGTAGGCAGCTGTAGCTGTGTTTAGGACGTGCTTATAGTCCTGTTTTTGACGTTCCAGACTATGAGCTTTTACTGTACGAGTATAGTCATTGTACCACGGCGTCTTTCTTCTAACCTTGTTCTTCTTTATCGGTGCCACACTATCGAGAGTTGGCTTAAGAGTGGACTGCTGGATTTCGGCGTTACTTTTAAGCTCATTGATAGTATTAAATTATCATTATAGTATTAAATGATAATCCGAGATGCACTTACTCCGAGAGACCGTGTCTGAGTTTTCCACCCTGATTCCCTGTGCTAATGCTAAATCTAAGATGTGGCTACAGCGGTGAATAGGCCCGGTCATATTTTGAGTCAGAGCCTCAAATGCTTTTTTTAAAGGGTCGCTGTTATTCTCAAAGTGAAGTTTAAAGTCTCAGACTATAAGAGCCTTATCCACAGAGAGAGCTATACTTTGCAAACTCTAAGAAATTCAGAGTAAGGACCTGGGGGACCCGGAGGACTTGGTGGACCTTGGGGACCAGAGGGACGATATAGTGTAGATGATATAAAGCTAGTAGATTCAGGACAGGGGCTGGCTACTCTAATAATTTGGACCTCGGAAATATTTGCTTCAATGGCCTGCAATTTGCGTGAGGCCTACATCAGAGTTTTAGATCGTAGCTACACCTCCACCTCCACCATTGATACGTGGGTGGTGATAGTAACTGAACTCTGGTGGCGTAGTCACCCTGTTTGACCCATAGCAGATTAAGTTGGTTATTTTTATTGGTATTTTATTTACAGTAACTGCTTTGGGTGCCAGGCGGTGTTGTAAACAAAGTAGACTGAGTTTTAATGCGGGAGCTGCTAGCGCTGCCGCTAACGAGAGAGGTTAACTTGGGTTTTGTTGTGGTGGATTATTTGACATAGATGTTTACAAAATGGGACTGGGTGACAGACACAGTCTCAGTTTGTAGGTATAATTGGGAATGTTTTGCGTTAACACATCTGGTATTAGATCTATGAGTATCAGTAATGCCCCTGTTTGAATTATTAGTATTGGCTTTGATGAGTTTTTTTGAAAGTTGGCTAGGAGCTGCTGTTTATCAGTCGGAACTTCCATGGCCTCCGTTCTGTAGTCAGTGATGGCCCTCTTGATGTTCCGGGCGAGTGTACAGGACAACTAGCATGAAGCCCATGTTCCTTCCAGATAGATGGCCAGCTGTTGCCCAAATGAAGGCCAGTTTGTCCCCATAGCCAAGGCTGTTGACTGCACACCAGCCGTGAGGAGACCGCCCTATGTACAGAGCACTGTATGTTATTTTTAAACAAACACGGTAATTGGACTCCTTTGTGACTCCTCCCTCTTCTGATAACTTCTACATGTGCTTTATTTCTCGGGTGAGTTTTATGGACAATGGCCTCAGCCGTGTCTTCACCTGTAATGGCTTTCCCCTTCTTCCGGTTCAACCCCATGATGAACCCTCACTGCAAACTGCAGCTTCCTCCTGTGTTGTTGTTCTCTTGTTTGATTCATGTTCCCCATGGCTATCTCCACTCTGATTGACTCCTCTGACCGCTTTAAAAAAAACAACCGACTCCTGGGTAACACCCTAGGGGCTCTCACCCATTAATCCTCCAGTGATGTCTAGCCTTGCAACTATTGGATATCCTGATGGATGCAGACAACCCCAGCTTGCATATTGATTTTTACACAGTTTTAGTATTCTCAGTAAATCACTGAGTGACCACTAAAGCGCGGTACAGCCCAGCGGGGAATTTTCCCATGATGAGCCAGCATGGACAGGGCTGTTTAGAGCTTTGACTATATTGCTGGACTGCGACGGTACACTAATCACGACGAACACAGGAGGGAGAAAACACGGTCCGCTGTGATCCCAGCCTGCTTGGTCCTCTCTCGTTTTGCGTCCGTTGTCTACTGATGTGTATGCAGTGTGTGGTTGTGTGTATGTATATGCGATGCACGTGTGAAGTAATTACGAGAAATGCTGCAGATAAATCTATAGCCTGAAAGACGGCGGATGGCTGAACGTCACGTTGAATCTACCGGAATCTCATGGTGCTGTACCTGTGCTCATGTCAATTACACGTCAATAACGAGCAGAACAGGAGGTCATCCGATCGATCTGATCTAGCTTTTAACTGAGAAGTGACGTATGAGGAGGATTAGCGAGTAGAGCTCCTCCTTCCCTTTCCTGCTGTTGTTTACATTGTGCTGCACCACATTACAGAATTGCATGCTGGTCTGGTGATGGTGGTGTTTCGCTGTCGTGTGTGCGGTGACACTGTTAGCCATGAATTTTTGCAATAGTGTATTTTCAACAAAATACTGATTTTGATGATTGTGGACTCCTAGATTCCTATATTTTCAGAAAAATCAAGGTCCGGTTTATTCTACCAAAGTCGGGGAGAGTTATCTACCCAGAGAGAGATCACTCAGCTTC
>JAMWET010005286.1:15000-30492 GCA_024036415.1 Prochilodus magdalenae
AGGGAATCTTTTCTAAATTCGCTGATCATGTACATCCCTTCACGACCACGATATACCATCTTCGGTAATAAGCAGGTAATTATATGGTAATTTTACGGTAACAAATTGTATTTAATCATTAATTACATATTAATTTCCTAGTTTTTACAAAATAATTAATCAGAAATTGCAGTTGAGTGTGAACAAGGCTGTTATGAGATATGAGGTAAACTAGTGGTAAGTTGTACTTACCTAAAAATGACCCGCTTATTTTATAGTTCTTATTGAACAATAAGAGAGAATAATAATGGGGTAAATGTATATAATATATAATGTTATAAACTCGCTTGGCTGTAGTTAACTGGTACCAGGGCTGTACATACTAACGCACTTGTTTCTGTTTTATGGTTTGCCTGTTGTGTATTTAGACAGTCAGACACGGTGTGAGTTACAGGCAGGTGTTACAGTGAAGCTACATGGTAAAATACAAACTTACTTATTTCCATTGTTTACTTATTGTTTCTTACTTACTGTAGATATGTAGGCCCACCTATAGACACATACTGTTACCCAGGAACAGAAAAGGTACATCTATAACATTCCTGTCTAATTACCACTACAAATCCTCACGTATTACACACACAGAACTAAGTACAACACATTGCCATTATTTTACCGTCTCATAACGGCCTCCTTCACTCATTACAGTTTCTGATTTATTAATTAGTAGCAGGAAATTACCATTTAATTAATGATTAAACACTTTGTTACTGTACAATTTTTTATGAAATATATATATATATATATATATATATATATATATATATATATATATATATATATAAAGATTGTAAAATAAACATTACCTGCCCTACTTTACCCTTCTGTAATGTGCTACCGTATCTTCTAATGGCTACATCCCACTTGATGATGCACCATGTCGCGAAGAAGTCATCTTAAGCTAGTTTCATAAACATGACAATGACCTTCCCCGTCACCGGATTTTAATTCAATAGAACGCTTTTGGGACGTGGCCCAGCAGGAGATGTGTGGCATGACAGTGCACCAGAATTGCATGAGGCAATCATGGCAGCACGGACCAGTCTCACAGGAATGTTGCCATCATCTTGTGGAATCCAAGCTAATTCCTGGGTGCTAGGTGTATAGTGTATAGTGTACTGTACGGTGACTATTAGAGGCAGGCCTTCCATTTGGGCTATAAATGTCAAAGCTCAGCCAAAACATGTGTAACACCCTGTCTTATCAATAAAGCTAGCTTCCGCTATCATCCCTGAAGGGTTCCTGTAGGGTGTAATCCCTAAGCTAACAGCGGTTCACACAAACGCTTTTCCGACAAGATGGAAGTTATTCGCAGTATTTAAGGTGGAATGGAAGAATGTAACTGCTGGATGGGGGAAGTCAGAATAGGCAGTATGGGTTAGGCATTTGAGGATTCTCAAAGACGTGCCATGGTTTTCCTGAAGCTTGTGAAAGACACATTAGCATATGGATCACCTTGTAGCAGTTTCATGGTAAATATTTAAGTGAGCTCTGATATAGAGCTGCTGCTGGTTCCCGTTTGATGTTTCTAGGATTACCAGAAGGCCTAGATAGACATTGTATTTAATGTGGCACAGGATGTGGTTAATCCTCTGTCACTTCACAATTTCGCTGATGGCTAATTTAACAAATAAGGACTTCTCTTAAAATCATAACCAATAGAAGACTGTAGACTTAGCTATGTCTACCTAGAGTTAGCTGGTTTTCCATTTCAATAATGTATCTCTTTGGTTTACATCCTATTATGCTTAATAAAGGAGTGGTAACACTGGTGTAACACTGGTGTAACACTGGTGTAACACTGATACTGGTAGAGTTTAAATACGAGCATGATTGTATCGAATAAAACTGCACACCCTTTGATTATTAGATTTCCAGTCAAAGTGGCCGTTAAGTGAACAAATCTGTCTATATCATTGTGATAGCTGTGCAAAGACGCTATCAGAGGACGCAAGGAATAGAAAATGAGTGACCCAGCAGGAGACCAAACAGGAATAAATCTCAGACTGACTTTTACCCAGTGTCGAGAGCACAGCACAGCACAGCGATTATTTTTTTTAATTATAAAACATTGTGGTGTAGAGTTCCCCGTTCTATCCAGATCATGAGAGTAGTACTGTCCCGTTCCAGGCTGCATGCAAAGAACAAGATTCATCTCCTCCCAGTAAGTTTGCAGTTTCCTGTAACGGATTCCTGTAATGTTGATTGTAAGTGGACCTGGTTCCAGCGAGGCTACGGCGTACGCCTGTGAGTTCAGTTATTTACACAGAGGTGAAAGGTGTGATCTGTAGTGTCCACATGTCTGTGTGATGAACATACACGTGGAGATTCTGTCGAATCCTTCAGCTCATCAGTGGAATGCCTGTGTGCGGCTGGAGGGAAGCTCCGAGTGAGAATTGTGTTTACGACCGTGGGGTTAAAGTGAGTTGTACTCTGCAGCTGTCGGGGGCCACATGCAAAAAATACCAAGTCTCACACAATTCAGGATTTTTGCGGGTGGTGGGAGTGGTGGGGGGTCATTTGCTTCCAGGTTTTCAGAAGAGCGAGCAGGGATACTTTTCCACACTTCAGTTCAGGCTTGAACGCTGGGTGCATTATTTTGCTGAGTATGTGAAATGACAGGTTTAGACATGCTAGTCCATAAAACTCTATTCCCGGACAGGTTGGGGTTCTAGCTCAGAATTTCTAGTAACAGTTCAGTCACAGCTTCCTGACAGCCTCCTCTCACAGTGCCAGGTTGGACAGAAGATGGACAGGTGTTCTATGTGCAGTGTTCCTAAGTGCTTGGTGTTGTTTAAAATCGGAGAGCAGGGGTTTTCTTCCTGTCTCTTAAAGAAGGAAACTATATAGTCAAATATTTTAGTTTTTTTATTTCAGGTGACAGTGGTGGGTTAAATGGGTGCGTAGTCATCCTGTATCCTCTATAGCACATTAGCCGTTTTCTAATGTACTGTTTTTAGTTATTGTCCTTTTGAACCTGCCCAATGCAAGCAGATGTCTTATATCCCTTATGTCTCCTCAGAAATATCTTCTGGATGTCTTCTTACCGTTCAGAGGTGTATACGCAGTGCACCAGCACACGGACATACACATTCTGGGAAGACTAGCATTTTGCTCAGACACATTTGGTTTTGTTATTCCATTTAGATAAATGGTTAGATATAAGATAAACCTATTTCATAAATAAATAAAAGCAAAATCAGTAAACAAACAAATTAACAAAGCAAATTTTCCTTTCTGTACTGGATATTTTTCCAATGGATAAAGTCACCACAACCCGTAGAGAGAGAGGGAACAACCCAGAGAAGGTCCCTCTGGAAATCTGTGACCTGTCTCTGCATGGGCAGTTCCCCTTCTCTGAGCAAGGCTGACCAATTGAAGGTGCCCTGTTAAAGGTGACCACATGTTAGAAGTGTCCGCCAACATGGAACACCAGCAGCAGCAGGCACGACAGCTGGAGGAGCTCACGCTCGGACGAACAGGGCTTTGATATGCAGACGCTGATTATAACCGTCACATGTCCTTTTGTTCAGTCACGTTGAGGACTGAATCATGAATGTTCATTCATCTGTCCGAAGGTGAAGATGAGCCCAGGCCATGTGTGGCGTAGAGTAAGAGCAAGACCTTCCAGAGCCAGAAATAAATTCAGCAGGTGTGTGGAAACGAAAGGAGAAACTCTAGGTTACCTTGAAAATCTACAGTTTTACTAAAACGTTAAGTGTTCTAATAAATATATTAGATATTAGATTATGCGTAGTAAGAATCGAGGGGGTTTGACTAATTTGTAAATATTATCCACTGGACTTGTTTAAGTAGTGCACTTTCCCAAATCCACCTTGAACTGCGCTCGTCTTCAATAGAATAGGAATCCATTAACAGGGTGACGCTTGGTGGGTGGGTGGGTTTGACGTTGTGAGATATGTGATGTAAGCAATCATGGGCCTTACGGCTGTACCTGACTGACCCAGCAGTCGCTGATATAACAGCCACGTAGGACTACATGCAACCGCTACGACGACTGTCCCTAACACCACGTCACCGTCACCAAAGACTGCAGTGGTGTCATACCAGACTGTCATGGAGTGACTCAGAATGGCAGCAGCTCATCTTCAGTGACGAGTCCCGCTTTAGTCTTGGTGGAGACGCCCAACGAATGCGTGTGTGGAGGCACCGTGGTCAGCACCACACATCCTAAAGGCCTGGTTACACACCACCTCCACCCCTACCGCACCATCTGCAGGAACTGTGTGAGGATGTTCAAGCTGCATGGGATGGATTATCACAGGACTCCATTAGGAACCTCTACAGCTCCATACCGAGACGTCTGGACCTGAAAGCAAATCAACATCTGGATGGTAAAGTCAAAGATTTAATGTAAACCTCATTTAATCACAGAGGAAAAGACAGTGCATAGGAAGGTCACGCTCAAAGCCCTCTAACCCTCGCCAAATTAAATTACTTCTGCAAAGAGTGGGCCAGTGTTCCTCACCAGCGATGTAACAGACTCAGTGCATGTGTTTGATTGCAGTTGTTGGCAATGTTAGCACAACCAGTTATTAGGTTTAAGGGCGAAACTGTTCTGAAACTGAATTTGACAAATTAATAAAAACGGATTACACTTTTAAGGGCTTTTCATTTATCTTTATTGTAGAATGATTGATATCTGCCAAAGCTGTCTCTGGTGTTCAGGAATAGTAAAGTACACTACATAACCTGCGTGTTTTTCCTCAGTTACCTTGGAGCATCTCAATAAACAATGCGCTTTCCAAGCCGTTTTGAATTTGCGCTGACTTGGGTTTGACTTCTCTGGGTTTTAACCAGAGAACAATCTTCAGTGACTTATAATCTATGAAATATTTATCTTTGTCTCTGGAAGTGTCAGTCAAGGCAGCGCTAAAGTGGCTCCCAGGAGGAGCTGTCATTCCAAGAGCCAGCAGGAGCGAGCAGTGTGGTAATCAGATTCTGATCACTTTTAATGGCCTGCTGCCATTTCAGCCGAGAGATGCCGCGAATGTGGAATTCTGTCTTATCCGCATTCCTTATTTCACATTCTAGCCCAGCGGCCTTCACTGGGTTTATACAATGGCTACAGCCTAAACTTCATCTTCATTCTGTAGGCTTAGTACGATTGTTCGGTACAGCCACAGCGTACGGTGTGGTCTACCTTATATATCTTGGCTGTTTTTTTAGATATTACTGAACGTAATGTTTCAGCCGCTGTTAGTGCTGAAAAACCTCCGTCTGCAGCTTTTCTATGACGCAGTGCAGATTTACACGCTTGTGTCGCACGCTGACAGCCTTGCAACTTGACTCAGACTAGCCCTCGACTGATTCGCTACTCAGCTTGGTCTTGCCAGACTGGACCTTAAAGACTATCAGCCTGAGGAAAAGCGTGACGTGGTACATTAAACCTTACATGTGTGCCATGTTCCACATGGCTTCAAGTAATGATTTTTTTTTTTCAAATAGTGATTTTTTATTCTGAGCTGTGATTAAAAAAAACAACAAGTAATTCAGCAAAGGTGAAAATAATGAGAGATCAGTTTAGAAGAGCTTAAAAGATCTCCTCCATCAGTCATCCTGTTAGTGCAGCACCATCGGCAGACGGCTGCACCACGCAGGACTACATGCACACAGACCGTTACCACGACTGTCCTTAACACCACGTCACCGTCACCAAAGACTGCAGTGGTGTCGTACCAGACTGCCATGGAGTGACTCAGAATGGCAGCGGGTCATCTTCAGTGACGAGTCCCGCTTTAGTCTTGGTGGAGACACCCAACGAATCCGTGTGTGGAGGCACCGTGGTCAGCGCCGAGACCTGACTCGAGACTTGAGACACAGTGTGAACTTACACCTCAGTTTGAGTTGAGATTTGGCTCATGCCTTAAGGACTGAAGATTAGCTCTCCAGACTTGACTTGAACTTGTACCTCAGATACCTGAGACTGTTTTCGAACTTGTGTCTTAGAAACTCAGACATCCCCCCAACATGCACCTTATTCAGAGACTTTTCGCACTTCAGAGACTCAACAGTTTACCTAACTAGCAACCCGATGACTTCTCTGGGTCGTCTCTGACTCCTCCAACACTTCAGCGCTGATCTGAACTTACACCACATGGACTTCAGACTTGGGCTCATGCCTTAGAGATTTGGGCCTTGATAACCAACATGTCCAGTTGTAGATCAATGAACAATATTTCTCCAACCTGATGGCAGTAAATTGACAAATAGCCTCAGCTACAGAAGCTCCAACCACACCGAGACAGAGAGCCTGATTGGTATGTGTTAACCACGTCACATTGCCATTTTAAGTTGCGCTTAGAGAACAGACGTCTTAGCCACAGGTGCTTTGCTGTGTTTCCTGAGGGACTGGTTATGTCTTTAAGACCGTCACCTTCTATACCTCATGCCGAACAGGGCGGCTGTTTTGTCAGATCTAGTTTTCCCGCAGTAGCCGGCGGTTCTTTTCCATGTGAGGTAATGAGTAGTTGACACTCCTTATCATTTTGGCCCGGTTTTGTAAGACCCGTGAATTCCCACCATTGCTAAACCCTTTCACTCTGTAGCCGTCTCGAATATTACTTTGTGTCTGCTCATATTGCACTAATTTCCTGAGCTAATATCCTCAGAGTATTGTGCCTCGCTGCAATGAAAGGCATGTAATGCGTGAACAAGAGCTTCTAACATCGAGCTTAGCTAGGGGAGCGGAATGAAAGCTTCGCTGGCCTTAAAACGCCTTTGAAAAGCCCTCAGCAGCGGCTCCCTGAAGCAGGCACGTTTGCGCTAACCGCTGTCAGGTTTTGGGGTCGTCTCTGCAGCAGAAGATCACTTTGCTTTAATAAAAGACGAGTGCTGGGGCTTGGGCATCTCTGGGGGAGCTGGTGTGAATGGAACTGCCCAGACGCCGTCTGCTCTCTAACTCACCCTGGCTGAACCGGGCAGATGGTTAACACCGTAAAGGAATACGGTATTACTTTTGGAGGTAATCTCTGGCGCATCTGTATCACACCACCGATGACCACAGACGATAAATTACATCTATTAGCATGTGCTCATCCTGTCAAAGCCCAATTATAATGGGAGTCATTAGCAGCTGGCGGGTTCTGAGAGTAAACATGGGGGATCTGTGACTACGTAAGTGCCAGGCTGACACTACCGCCATTACTCTATTATAATACTTGTCTTGGGATAATGTTGGGCTTTGGGATAATCTTTCATTTGTACTAGACGTATGGTGTTTATCGAGCTTTAGGTCTATGGCAATCAGGCAGTAGCAGACAGTCTTTAATGAGGAAGAAATAAAAATAAAACCAAAAACGAGCAAACTGTGAACAGGGTTACAGAAACAACAGACATGCTAACAAAACACCAAGCAAGCACCACAGAGAGTATAAATGAAGAAGAACCAACAAGGAACACCTGGGAAGGGGCGGGGCTACATACTAAGGACAGGTGAGGGGACTGACTAAAGGGAGCCAAAAACCAAAACAAACAGAAGAAGATGGAAAAGGACAACAGAAGGGACATGGAGGAGACAGGAAACAGAAAACGGGGCGTGACATTTTAATAACACTGATGAATACGTTAATTAATTCAAACTACAAAGCATACGAAGTACATAGACTATAATATATAACTCTTTCAGTACAGTAGGTATACTTAAACGAATGAAACCTCCGTATCCCTTCTTCTCTTTGTGATAAAATCTCAGGATTTCAAATCCAGAATCCAGCTTCAGGTAAAACAGACTCAGAGGTTAGCGTTAGCAACCTCCCAACAGAGAGTACCCTGTAAACGATGACCCTGTGCAGATTTAGCTCATTACAGCCTCCATCAATGGGTTCAGATATGATGACATCATCATTCCGGACACTTTTTAAGATTTGAAATATTGTTTCTGTGGGGGTCTGGAGTTTGAGTTCAGTAGGATGGTCCAAATAAGCCTTATTATAAAATGCTGGCTCGAGCTTTAGCTGTGATGGCATTCGGAAGCGTTTCTGCTACGTCAGGTCGCCGCGTGATTAATGCTACGTCAGGTCGCCGCCGTGTTTATGCGGATGGCTCAGGCAGGCTTGTTGCAGCAGTCATGTTTGATCTCGAATATTAGCTCTTAGCCAAAGTCGTTAGTCCTCAGTAATTATTTATGCAGTGCCATGCCAGGCAAACCCGCCGTCCTCTGATCTGAGGTTTCCAGTCCTGTCCTTTTTCCTTTGTCCCTGTGTCTGAGACGGGTAGATCTACACCTGCTGCTGTTATGCCAGGTCTGTATGGACGCGGACCTATAGGTGCATTTAATAAACTGTGTCAAATCTGAATTCCCTTCATTAGACCAAATCCCCAGCACCATGCTCCAAGAAGCTTACAGTAATCCTGTTATTAAAGTGCCTGTTTATTTATGCTAATTAGCTTATTAGCATGGCTGCCTGCTTATGCAAATTTAGTCAGATGTTTGGCCTGATGTGTGTGGTGAAATCAGACTGTGAATATGAATTTCGCAGATCTTCTCAGTGCTTGAGCTGAACTTTAACTTTCCTGTGTCATTTAAGTTTAATAACGAATTTTTAGAATAAAAAGTCTTCACTGCTATGGAACATCGTTTGGCTGTGACATTATAGTGGGAGTTACTGCTGTACCTGACTGACCCTACAGCCACAAATGTGGGCATTCCTGTGGGCATTCAGCGAGCAGTGATGCCCGTCATGAGCCAATATCAGGAGTCCGTTAGGAATGTGTACCTCTAGCAAACATGGCGGCCCGACGCCATACTAAAATCCTACCTCTGTATGTGTAGCTCAGTAAATATTGATCATATCAGTCTCAGTTTATCATCAGTTATTGATCCTGGTCACCTTTATCCTCCTTCCCAACACACCTGCACTCCCACACCTCCTTCTGGGAGCAAGCTTTTATTTTATTTTATTTTATTTTATTTTATTTTATTTTGGATAATGAGTATATAGTTCCATTGTAATGTAATACTATACAGATGGATTCTGAGCAGGAATACAGTGATGGATTGACCCGCACTCGTTCGTTTCTCCTTTTGGTTTTGCATCCCTCGTTCCTCCCTCCCATAGAGTCCCAGTCATTTTTTTTAAAGCCGGCTGTTTCGTTCGGCCTAGAGGCACAAAACTTCACATACACACTAAGGGCAGGTCCCCAGGCACTAATCCACAGCCATACTGACCGGCACTCCTCTATCTG
Source organism: Prochilodus magdalenae (assembly GCA_024036415.1). Lineage (NCBI taxonomy): Eukaryota > Metazoa > Chordata > Actinopteri > Characiformes > Prochilodontidae > Prochilodus > Prochilodus magdalenae. Next base: position 24,247 of record JAMWET010005286.1, read on the forward strand.
TCGTTTATTCATCCCTCGATCTTCCCTTAGAGTCCCAGTCATTTTCAGCCCAAACTAAACCCGACTGTTTCCTTCGCCCGAGAACCAGGAAACGTCACATACTCACTAAGGGGCGGTCCCCACTAGTGCACAGCCATGCTGACCTGCACTCCTCTATCTGTTGTTTATTCATCCCTCGAGTCCCAGTCATTTTCGACCCAAACCAAGCAGTAATGCTTTTGTCCAACCGAGAGCCTCCAAACTTCACAATCACTAAGGGCAGGTCCCCAGACGCTAATCCACGGTCATATCGACCCGCACTCGTTTACTCATCCTTCAGTACTCACTGAGCAAGCTGCGCAACCCTCCCGCGTTTCCTTCAGGTTGTCTCTGTTCTTTCTTTGTGTAATAGTTTCTATTCTTTTCCAAATCTTTAAAGTTCAGTCTTAGAAGTTGGTTGCGTTTTCTGTTTCTCACGATCCGAGTAATCACATACACTTTAGCTCCTGACTCAAGGGTGGCAGCTCCATTGTTCTGAGACCACCAGCAGCTACTTCGTTTGACTGGCAAAGAGAAAAAATGAACCTAAAGTTAAAATCATGTAGCTGATCTTACGGGCTGGCTCCATTTTCCCTGGTCCTGGCGGTGTTTGTCCTGAGAGTGTATGAAAACAAACAGGTTCACACACGGAGCCTGGACGGTTGTGTAAAGCTCTACAGGAGGTCCAGGTAATGAGCAGACAGCATGCTCGTGTATGCCGCTCCGTGTACCTGCAGCTGTCTTCTGCATTCCGTGCTGGTGTCAGCAAACATGGCTCGAGCTTGTTTGTGTGTTTGTCGGAGAAGGAGTCCAACAATTATTAGACTTCCTCGTGTATTTACATTCGACTTTAGGCTGTGCTCTCCTTTCCACTGTTTACCTAAATGAATGGGGGTTTAAACTCCACGGGCTGCGGTACACCAGTACATATGTGCATCTATGCGCTGCAGCAGTAAAGCACGCTGAACTGAACCGACAGGCGATTGGTATGCAGAGCAGGAAGTGCTAGTATTAGGAGGCAGGTCCTGTCCTGGGGTGTCTCAGCCTGTCATGTGCCTGTGTGGGGATGACTCTACACATGGGGCTAAGGTAGAGTTGGGCCATCACAGTATACCACAGGATGTCTGATTCTAAAGCATCAGTGAGTACACTGCAGTGACAGTGAGGTGTGACGTGTGAGGTGTAGTGTGGGTTGTGCTGGTATGGGTAGATCTGATAAAGGTTTTAAACATGGGGTCCTCACACCGTCCGCTCTATAAGATACATCTACGTCATGTATATTTACAGTCAGAGATGATAGCTCGTCTTCTAAGGCACAGTTTGTGTAGGTCATCCTCTAGTTCCTTGGACGCTGTTGCTATGTCTGATCCGCTCATGCCAACACAACACTCACTAACATGACACCACCACGTCAGGTGGTTCTCCTCACTGCTCATATGAATATATATGTATACCCGAGTCATAAAATAAAAAGGTGCAGAAATATTTCCAGAGAAAAGAACAGCAGGCTAAATGAATCTTGGTCGGTAGGATTGACTTTGTTGTATACTCAGTCGTGCATGTGACATAGGTAGGGCAGGGAGTTACCGCCGACTGACCCAACAGCCACAACTGTTCTGGACATTCAGCGAGCAGTGATGCCCTTCATGAGCCTCATCAGGAGTCTGTTAGGAATGTGTACCTCTAGTAAACACAGCGGCCCGACGCCATACTGAGAGACAGACTTCTGTATGTGTAGCTCAATAAATATTGATCATATCAGTCTAAATTTATCACCAGTTATTGATCCTGGTTACCTTCCTTCCCAACACACCTGCACTCCCACACCTCCTTCTGGGTGCGGATATATATGTTTTTTTTTTTTTTTTTTTTTTTTTTTTTTTATGGGTGTATAGTTCCATTGTAATACAGAATGGAAAACCATTTAATGTATGTAGTCATAGTGTGACCCCCCGACACAGACAAGAACAAATCAATATATCAGTGTAAATTACAGTATATGTGGGTCCATTAAGGGTTTCTTACTGTATGCTGTTTTCAGTAAAGTGTGTTCCAGTCTTTGAAAGGATTTACTGGGTTTCTGGTAGTTTCATTGGTAATTCAGTTGTTAGCAGATTACTCGTCAAAATGGACAGAGAGCCCTACTGTGGAGCTATGCCCGGTGCTGTAGGCCCCAGTAGAGATTTCTGAAGTAAGCTCCGCCCCTAATGGCTATAAAAGTGCAGCACCAAACCTCAGTCAGTTTGATTAATGGCACAGTATAGCTCTAAGTTTCTTGTATTTGTATGTATTATGTTTAAGTGTTTATGATGTTTATGTGTTTATATGATTATGTTTATGGTTAAGGAAATTAAGGAAAATGCCATATTTGCCATACTTTCCATATTCTTTAAGGTGGAGGATGTGGTAACTTGTTTTCAATATATGCCACTGGGGCTATTCAGACTTTCACATATATCTATATATCGTTACTAAGAGAACAAAACCTTGTACTTCATAGAAGTGGGAAAAAACTTCTGTACTTTAAATGTTTTAATGGAGATGTGAGGTCTGAATGGAGATGTGAGGTTTTGTCATAACTTATACAAGTGTATTTTCAGCTAATAAAGTGAGACAGGGATGGAGAGAATGGGAAGTGAGAGAGAGGGAGAGAGAGAGAGAGAGAGAGAGAGAGAGGGAGAGAGAGGGAGAGCGAGAGAAATGAGAGCTGGAGGAGGCGGTCGTGTGTAAGGTGATGCTGTGGACGAGTGGCATAAGAGCTGACATTTTTACTCCAAAGGGCGAATGGCCAACATCCTCAAAACAGCACACACTCCTGCCAAGGCCGCCTCATGACGACAAAGTGAAGGTGTGTGTGTGTGTGCGTGTGTGTGTGCGTGTGTGCGTGTGTGTGCGTGTGTGTGTGCGTGCGTGCGTGCGTGCGTGTGTGCGTGTGCGTGCGTGTGTGGGTGTGTGCGTGTGTGTGTGTGGTTCTGAGCATCCATGGTGAGTCAGCAAATGGAAGCAGGTCGATGACTCACCCTCATGACCTTATCAGTAAAGTATTTCTAGGTCAGTTCTTTGGCTCCACCTATTTAACATGCTCCAGTTCCAGAAATGGCAAACATGTGTCGTCCTCCCTCTGCTCAAAGACAAGCCTTCAGATGTTTATACACCTGACAGTTTATTTACTTTATACGTCTTAATGTGCTCCTATAGACAAATCCTGAAACACGCCCGCCTCCCAGGCCATACGATCTGTGTGTGCAAAATAAGTTGCCAAACTTCATAGTTTCTCTTTTTTTGATTTCACGAAAGCCAACACATTTCAGCCTGTACTGCTTTTTAACTGAAGCACAATCAGAACACAGATCATTTACATACCTCAGTCTTACAGGAACAGTAGCAGCAGCCCTCTGTTTAAACTTGACATTAAATACAGCTCTGGAGGAATGTCAGAGCCCACCTGTACCTGATCAGTGTCTCTAGGTGTACAGGTTCTGGGTTTGTGTTGGTTCTGTTTGATTCTCTACACTACTGGAACCATGTCCTCCAAACTCCAGATCCAGATATTGTATTAGATCTGTGTATTTAGAAAAATCACTAATGACCTCCAGAATCCTGTTTTTAGAACTATGCTCGCTGTGGCGTTTCACCCCCAGCCGCCGCTCGCCAGTCTCTCTGGAGGTCACTCGAGGTCATCTTACGGTGGGTAAGGGACATTGGAATGAGGTGGCGCTCATCACGAGTCAGTAGAGAGGGGTTTTTGGCCCTCTGCCCAGTCTGTAGCTGTGTTGTCCTGTGTGTTTGGCTGCTGGGAACCTTGTTCTTTATGAACCAGACGCTCACTGTATCTGCCAGTGAAGCTAAATCTATCTATCTATAAGCAGGTTGGTATCCATGTTCCTCCGCTTTTCTGACACTTTGAACGCTGTCTGGTTATTGTTCAAATAAATGTCAGAGTGCTTAAGCTGATGTGTGTGAGGATTAGTTGTGCCTGTACACGATGTACACTCCCACATCACCTGTTGGGACACAACACCTGGCAGGCATGGTAGAAAACATGCAACCAGTGTAGCTATGCGGGGTTGGACAATGAAAACTGAAAACACACTGTTTTTAGACCACAGTCATTTATTTAGTATGGTGTTAGGCCGTCCTTTTTGCGGCCAGTACAAGCGCCGTTGGTCTTGGGAATTGCGGCCAGTACAGCGCCAGTTGGGCTTGGGAATGACCTATACCTGCGTCCTGCACAGTGGTAGAGGGAGTTTAAGGCCATTACTTCTTCGCAGGACAGTGGCCAGGTCACTACGTGGATGCTGGTGGAGGTTAGTCCTTCTTGGTGGTTACTGCTGGACAATTACCCTGGATACCGTATTGGACTATTTGATACATCACAAAGGACTTGGGGCGCTTTTTTGGGGTCTTGGTCACAGATGTGCCACGCAAGGACGTGCACCAACAGTCTGTCGCTCTTTTGAAACTCTGGTATGTCCCATAAATGCTGTAGTGGCTTGCAAGTATTTTGAAGCAGAAACTGGCTACTTACCTGCTAGTACTGAACCTTTCACACTAATGCTCTTACTGCGTTGCAATGTGCAGTTAATGGAAGATTGGCCACCAGGCTGTGGTCCGCAATTTAGCCATGAGACCTCCCACACTAAAATGAAACCAGGTGTTTCAGTTTCATTGTCCAAGTCCCCTGTACATACCTCACTCGTAGTAAACAGGACATTATGTTTACATTTATTACCAACTGGCCTGAAACATGGCTATACATCTACTCATCAGGGAAACGGTTGCACAAATAGCTGCACCAATGAAGGATATCAGGCTGACAGGACGTGAGGACATGTGGGTGGGGACTGACATTGTAGGAGCATGCAAGTGATTCAGATTTCACACTCAGACGCACATGTGAGTCCGTAGCGGGACTGTGTGATTTCAAAGCTGCATTGGGATGGATTACCACAGGACACCATTAGGAACCTCTACAGCTCCCATTACCGAGTACGTCCTGGTGTGTTGGGTTAGCAAACACGGCGGCCCGGACGCCATAACTGCAGAGACAGGACTTCTGTATGTGTAGCTCAATATAAATATTAATTCATATCATGTATAAATTTATCATCAGTTATAATTGATCCTGGTCACCTTTATCCTCCTTCACCCAACACACCTGCACCACTCCCAGGTTCTCTTTAGACCGAGTGAGTGTACTTCTTGTATCGACAGGAATTCAGCATAAGAGGTGAATGGACGTAATGTTAACTTTCCCCTGAATTGGTGTAGACCTTCCTGGAGCGTGTGGGAAGCCCCTGGGGAGAAGGTGGATTGGGATTTAGCTCACATACGTGCTTGTGAGTCTGAAATATACACTTCAGGGAAAATAATATATACTCTTATTACACCAGACATATCCCGTCCCTGGACTGCATTAGTGACACAGTCTGCTGGATGGAATGAGAGTGTTCCTGGGATGTGCTCACTATGCCCGAGTGTGTCGTGGTAGCAGTGGTGAGATGTTAAGAAGCTGAGTGATTGTAGAAGCTCTCGCTCACTTACTCTCTCCTCTCTCTCTCTCTCTCTCTCTCTCTCTCTGCTCTTTCTCTCTCTCTCTCTCTCTCTCTCTCCTCTCTCTTTTCTTTCTCTCTCTCGCTCACCTCTCTCTCAAAATGGATTTGTTGCCCACCTCAAGCCACCAGAGGCAGCTCAGTGGCGTCTTAGGAATCTGTAGCTGTGTTTCTGATAATGATGGCTGATAAAGTGCCCCTCAACATGTCAGTCCAACGTCTCCTATAGATGGTCAGGTTGGCTTCAGGATCACATGACTGTAATGGCCCATTAGAAATTGTTATTCACATCATTTTCATACCCATCCAATCCCTCAGGTTGTGTAAGTTGCGGTGCTGACACATATGCATGTAGCGGTCACCGTCCACTGTTGTTTCGCACACTCACTACAGTTCCAGGCTGCCTCTGAGACCAAATCAGCACAAAGACTGTTGTGTTTGGGAAACACATTCGAAATGGATTTCCCTTCATGAGTAACTACACAAGATAGCTGCTAGCTGAGCGATGTCAAGCCTGCGTAACTAGGACTCTGGAACAACGAATCATGCTCACTGTCTGGACCAGTTTGACGGACGAATCGGGTTTGGCCGAATGCGGGGAGAACCACGCCTAGTGGAGTGCCGTAGTGCCGGTATACAGATGGGGCTGAGTGATAATGGCCTGGGGCTGTTTTTC
>JAMWET010005287.1:0-20118 GCA_024036415.1 Prochilodus magdalenae
TCAGAGTTGCACTGTAGCCTGATGATCATTAAGCGGGTTTAGCTAAACTCGTGACACAGACTATGCTTATTTAATTTTGACAAAATGTCCCATAGTAAGCACGTAGAAATAGGCCATACAACTTCATTATTGTATCAAAAGGTGCAGTTATCATTTTGTTTATTTGAACAAGATTCTACTTTTGGTGAACGAATAAGGCCACTTTACATATATAAACGACTAATCTGCTCAACGCCTAAAGTTACCTCGGTTTTGGCACTGTAAGCCTGGTTTGTTCTTAGGTAGCGTTAAGCTGGTTTGTGACATGGACTAAGATTTGTTTTGGTTAGCGTTTGGATACATTCTGCCAAGTAAATAATTTGTATATAATTTATTGTTTATACTTAAAGTAAATGTGATCCATTAGTTTTAATAGGCCTGTTTAGGCACCTGCCGTGATAAAGGCTGCTCAGCTATCATCATTAGTAATGTTTTGCACCATGCTAACTGTAACCAGCCTTGCTTTCTCTGTTTAAACAGATTAAAACCTCAGGTCCTATCTAGGCAGTGTTCCCAGAGGCCATGTAAGGACTGGGACAAGTCAGTGGGCCGCACCCGAACTGTTAAGTAATACGTAAATATATTCAAACAGTGTTGACAATGCGGTATTCCAGTGTTCTGGGGAAATATCTGAGCACTGTGTCGCCCCTACCCCAGAGTTCGTATTCTCAGGTATAATAACAAATGTATCCCGGTATAATAATGGCTGTTTAAAAGGAGCTTTGCTGCAGTAATTGGAGTTAGAAGAGGTTATCAGGCTACGCTGTGTGCCCAGGTGGAAAAGCATGGCAGACACCACATTTAAATAATATTAGACTCCTGTGAGGAAAGACAACAGTCAAAATATGATTTTATGAGCAAAAGACGTTAATACAGGGCGAGACATAATCATGGGCTCTTATAATTCAAAGTTGAATTTCAGGTTTCAAAAATCCCATTGACACATACTTTTAGATGGAAAGTCACCTGATGGACCTGGCTTGTAACTTCACCTCCGTGGCAGATGGAGGACATCTTATCAGATTTATTCCATTTTTACCATCAGTCATTCCATATATAAGCTCAGAAAGACTCGTGTAGGTCCACTGGTGGTTAGGATAAGTAAATAGAAAATGGTTTGTGTGGAGACATTGGTGGCCTCTGGTTCTTACCAGGTTGGATGTTTTTTTTTTTATTTGAAGAGATTTTTTTAAATTTTACCAACAGTTTTTTTATTGTCATTACTTCCCGGGTTTCCTCTCTAGCCTCCAATCCCCTAGACGACTCCATCTCCCAGAACTCCCCTACCCAGTGACATCAGAGTCACATGTCACTCACCCACCTATCCAGTTCTGTTTCCTAGATGGGATTTCCCCCGAGTATTGATCACACCTGTGGTTTATTTGGTCTGCTTGTGTAAAAACACTCCTCTTTCAGGACTGTACGCCCTATTTACTGAGCAGTCATCTCTGTTTATGACCCTGTTATGACCTCTGAAACCTTTCTCTTCTCTGGTTTTTTCCTCTGGTCGCTGTCTTGCCCTCACCTATGTTATCTTTTTTGGTATTTAGACTCACGGTCTGTCTCCTGGTGTATTTGACTGTGTGCCCGTCCCTCTGCACTGTGATTGCCTGGAATTCAGTTTGTTGAAACCTCACTGCCAGTCAGTTAAATAGACGCCAGCCTTGATCTTTTAGCTCAGCCTGCGTTTAGTCAGACTGTGTCCTGTGTGAGATTTATTTTTGGGGTTTTTGTTTTAACTTGGTTTAAAAGGTGCAGTAATTTATAATATTGAGTTTAGATTGTAGTAAAATGATAAACTGTAATAGCGGCTGTTTGAAATGAGTAGGATTAATTGACAATTCACACCAGTAGACTAGGCTCAGGGGCTTAGTTTCAGTTTAGCCTATCAGATAACCAAACCCAGATGATTCTCCCCCCCTTCTGAGCTCTCTTCGTTACTCTGTTTTTTAGTTGTAGCCTGTTTGGAGGTAAGATGTTATTGGTCTGTTTTGGTTGCTGATTTTGAGGTTTACTATCATTAGCAAGCACACTTTTTTTTATTTTAGTGATAATTAATTTTAGTTTATAATAATAACCCTGGCATTCCTATGGTTTACCACAGTGAAGAATTCTGAGTAAGCAGTGGTGAACTGGGGTAAGGGTTTGTCTGATTTTAATGGCCAACCAGGAAGTAAGCGGGTTGAAGTCAGATGTTTTCATTAATAGATTTTTGTCAGTAGGGTCGAAACATGCACTGATCCGTCACATTTCTAGCAGGAGGGTCTGAGAAGTCCTTGTAATCACAGTGTACATCCGATGGATGTGAGGGTCTACCATACTGAGTATTCTGGTCAGTGTGTACCAGCCTGTCGACTCACTACACAAAAGATGTGCATTCTGGTAATACTTGACTTTCAGATCCTGTTTTGCAGAGCATCTCAATCATTTAAAAACAACGCCCTAAAGCTGGAACCAAGACCAGGACTGGCTGGTAGTTTAAAACGAGGACAGAGCGAAAATGGCAACCTGGAGCTGAATATGAGGTTGAGACTACAGACATCACAGTGAGAGCTGGACGACAGCTGTGCTAAAAATCGAGCCCACCTAGAGCGGGAATGAGTGGGAGCACTCCGGACACGTGAGGTGTGACCGTTCAGCGGTTGTAGTGGCAATCTGGGAAGTGGAGTCCGGAGGATCGTCTGGTGTCAGGAAGACCAGAGGGCGTTTTTTCAATTAACACTTCAGACAACACTTGCTGTACTGCTTGTGTCAAAATGCAATGCGTTTTCTATTTACCCTTTCACATCTACATTTATCAGAGAGGCCTTAAAAATTTCATCTGGAAAAGATGCAAAGGACCCAGATAATCTACACAGGACCCTCCACACCCAGACCTGTCGTCCATCTGTGTTTCTCTGTATACTGTATACTACCCTGTTCTTCAATGGCCAGGACCCCCACAGGGACCACCACAGAGCAGGTATGATGTGGGTGGTGGATCATTCTCAGCCACTGCAGTGACCCCCCCACTGACGTGGTGGTGGTGTGGCGGTGAGTGTTGTGCTGGTCTCCGGCTCTACTTTGCTGGTCCAGATGGACAGTCAGAGATTAAGATAGACTCATCTTGTGCTGCAGAGTGCCAGGGTTGGGTCATCCTCTAGTCCTTCATCATTGATCAAAGGGACGCTTTTGGGTTGGTGGGAGATTCTCAGTCCAGGCAGTGAGGGACTGATGGTGTCCAGCAGCCACTGCTCTGTCTGAAACCAGCAGTCAGAGGCAATCAAGGTGAGTTGAATGAGGCGGAGCAACATTCATCTGCATCAACACTGTAAGAAATTGCCTGGAGGAAAGGGGAGGAAGCTGATTCTTTGTTCCTGTTGCTGAAGCTCTATTCCGGAAATCACCAATACCGCTTCACACGCACGCTGCATTCAGTCATGTGGACAGTCCTGTCTTTATCAGAGTGTGGAAAATTTATCTCATCTCATCTGAACCAACAGAAACAGATCAAACAACACAGAAATTTCTGTTCCTCAAACTTTACTTCTTTAGTTTAGAGGCTAACATTACTAACAAGCTCTAGATGTCAATAGTCCACCAAAATCTTTTATCCAATACAGCCCTAGAAGCTCTTCTCAGCATGCTCCAAAGCAACCTCGACCATGACTTCATTAAGGTGGGGCAGAGTGGTGATGTGGTTTATAACTTTCCATGGAGCTTTTACAAAAAAGCCAGTCGAGCTTGCTACATTCAACGTACGGTAGGTTTTGTGATGGTGCTATTTATGGTTATACCGCAGGTGAAGAAACAAAATAAAAACAAAGAAGTTGTTTGGTTTTTTAAACTGGTGCTTCTAGTTTATAAACGAAGTGTCAATAAATGCCATTTGAATCCAAAACAATGACCCAGCTGAAAATCATATTCCTGTGCACACTAAATGATCAACATGAACTTATATAATAATAATAATAATAATAATAATCATTGTGTTTTTCTTTTTTGAGCTTTAGGAGTAAATCAATGACTAAATACATGTTTATCTTTTAGTCAGCTCATTGAGGATGTGTTTGTAGAATAGACCAACATATCGACTGGGCTGAGGAACAGGTCAAGCTTACTGGCAATGTCACATCCTGGTTAAAAAACAAGCTATGACCTCATGTCCTATTCAGGCAGAACGAGACACGTTATATAGGTTTAACCTCTGACAGACAAACATGCAGGCTTTACATTCTTCATATACTGTGTTTTAGAAAAAACAAAAACGACAAGTACAAATTAGAATGGAGTAATTATTGAGGCCTTACTGTAAAACTGATCAGCTGTAAACCTAAAACTCCGCTTCGCTTGGTGGGCTCCTCTGTCTGTGTGATGATACTGACGATCTGTAAATACAGGCTGGAGCAGACGGGTTGTGATTCTGCACTGTTAACTGGAATGTTAAGAATGGTTCTGTCGCCACCTTTACCTAGATGAATGTAGAGCTTCCTAGTTTTCTACACTCACTGTTTTTCCAGTTCATCAGCTCCACTGACCATATAGGACACGCTGTAGGTTACTACAGGTCCAGACTGTAGTCCATCTGTTTCTCTGTGCACTGTATTACCCTGTTCTTCAATGGTCAGGACCCCCACAGGACCACCACAGAGCAGGTATGATGTCTGGTTGTGGATCAGTGGGCAGTGAGGTGTAAGATCCACTCACACAAACACACCACCACCACATCAGTGTCACTGCAGTGCTGAGGAATGACCCACCACCCAACATAATACCCTGCTCTGTGGTCGCTGCATCCTGTTTTGTCTTTTGTCTCCCTGGTCCCCACCATGTTACACAAAAACAGCTTCATTGTCCTGTGTGTACCTGTGACCAGGGCCAGGTGGAAGAATGTGCCTCAGATGTGGAGTCCCCATCGCTGATCATGCTGCTGGTTATTCCAGGTGGGATTATTTCTCCTTTATTAATGGACTGGGTCTGGTGTGTCCAATGCGCTTTACAAAGGTCCTGTTATGATGGAAGGTACTGGCTGACAGGAGAGACAGGACGGGTGACTAAACATCGGGAGGGTGTCTTAAAGCATGATGTAGACAGGCTGTGCTGTATATCTGGATGCTGTGCAATGTGTAGATGAAATCAGAGTACCGTAATGTACAACCATGCATTTACCTGAAACATGCTACAGTCAACATATCACATGTGGAAATGGAGAAGTTTACTTTTGAGAACGCAATGCTCATTTTGGATTTGATGCTCTGTAGGACTGGTAGCTGTTTTTAAAATTTGTGTGTCCTATCAGTTTCAGGTTCTCTGGGTGAGACAGTGAGCGTGTCTGCAGCCCTCAGACTGTCTGCGCTCTGAGAGATTCAGTTGTAAACCTGATGTGCTCGTACTCAGGCACCGTCAAACCCACAGCAAAGTCTTCTGGTTCAGCCAAAAACAGAGCGCTAACCTGGAGAAACGAGGACGATCCAGAGGATTTAGCTTTAGACTCAGACTACGCAGGACGAGTGAGCTCCAATCACACTGGGTTCAGCTCTACTCTCACAATAACAGACCTGAGAGAGACAGACTCAGGAGATTATCACCTCATGATCATTACAGGAGGAGGAGAGAGGCGTCGCGGCTCAGCAGTTAATCTAACTGTGTCAGGTAATACACCCCAACTACAACACACAACACCGTATCCAACACTGTAATCTGCTGCTTTCCGTCAGTTTAACCGTGTTTATGATGGTGAATTTCTGTATATGTGGTATATGATAATATATGAGGTATTTTCTAGATTATTTATTTATGAAGTTATCCACACTGATAATTTTACAGGAGGAGGAAAAAATCATAATACACTTTTATGTAAGTCACAGGAGACCTATATTTATCAAATTCATTTATAATATTTACATACAATGTAAAGGTCAACATGTGCTTTCACATTATGTCACAAACTCAAACGGCAAAAATCAAACACCAGGTTTTGCTCTACAGCAGTGACGTATGTATATAAACAGTCATATGTAAAAGTGTTCCTGGTCAAATGACCTGCTTTGTTGGCTGTCGAAGTGAAAATCATCACAATCACCATTACTGCTGATCTGCTGAATTTAAGAAACTGAGGGAAAGTATAAATGTGGCCGTGTATAAGTTACAGCACATTTTATATTTTATTTTGTCCAAAAAAGTAAATTTAACAAACAAACAACAGAAAACAAAAAAAAGTAAATAAACAGAAATATATAAATATACAGACACAGGAGCGTCCTACTATTTATACAAAGTATATTAAAACCATAAATCAATGTATAAGTATATTAAAACAAGGTTACACCCAGGAGGAGCCGGCAGGAATGGAACCGGTGGGTGGGTTTGATGTTGTGAGACACTGTGTGAACATTTCAGAACAAAAGGACCAACAGAACTGAAATCCAGTTTACTACATTATTAATATTTAATGTTTAACTTTATTTCTGCTCAGATCTGCAGGTGACGATGAGCCGTGTAACTCAGACAGCGCTGAGAACAACCTGCAGCACGTCCTGCAGTGTGACTCCTGAAAATTTTTACCTCTGGTATAAAAATGGACAGAGAGAGAAGGCCAGGTCAAACAGGCAGATCGATTTGTTTTCTTCCAGTGTTCCCTACAGCGTCTCCTGCTCTGCCGCCACCCACTTCACCCACTTCAGTGAAGTCCTCTCCAGTTCAGTGTGTGAGTACGAGAGCTGCTGGTACGCTTTTGTTTATGAACTGATTGAAATAAAAGAGTGAAATAAGATGTTCTACTTTTACAGGTGTTTTTGGTGAGGACTGCTGGAACGTGAGCTACTCAGACAGGAGACTGTGTGTTCTGGAAGGTTCCTTAGTGGACTTCCTCTGCACTTACTCACATCCCAGTACTCACACAGTTACGGAGGTGTTCTGGTATTACTCTGATCCTAACGGGAAGCTGAAGGACCTGAGAGTGGAAGAGCGGTTTGCTGGTCGAGTACAGTTTCTCGGGGGTAAAGAGGGAAACTGCTCTCTGAGAATGAGAGACGTGAGAAAGAGCGACTCTGGAGAATATCGCTTTCGGTTTATTACTGACACTGCAGGAGGGGAGTTCTCTGGTACACCTGGAGTCGTTCTGAAAGTTACAGGTACCTGTCAATGTAGAATCGACCTACACAGAGGCTGCCCAAAAGTACAGAGCACATTAGTGGGCGGAGCATGTACAGATTGTTTCTAACTGAATTTATTATGATCATATTACATTCACATGCAAATGATATGATTCATTAATTTCACCAAGTGTAAATAAGAGTAGAACACACTTCACCACATTTAAATACACAATTACTGCTTATTTACTGGATTTAACACATTTAAAAACTCTAAATACTATTTAATATTCATATTTATTTTATTAATTTATTATATAATTTAAAAAATCATCAGTCCAAAATATTAGTTTCCCTAAAACTCAGTAAATAAACCGGTGTGTTCTCTGTGGAGGATGTTCTCACTTATTTACACTTCAGAAAAATCAGCTAGCGATGCAGTTTGACCAGGGACTGTTCATTACCTTCTGTTTGTTCAGACCTGCAGGTGAGAGCGAGTCCCAGCAGTCCACCAGAAGGTCAAACAGTAACACTGACCTGCACCTCCACCTGCACTCTGCCCAACAACCCCACCTACATCTGGTACAAGAGCGGAGAACCTGTAACCAACATAGCCACCAAATCCAACAAGCTCTACCTGGAGTCAGCGAGCAGCGAGGAGCTACACCAGTATTCCTGTGCTCTAGGAGACAGAGGTAGGTCTACATGTACTCAGAGGGCAGAACGACACGACAACTACACCTTCATATACAACCCCAACTCCAAACACAAGTAGGTCTGCATGTACTCAGAGTAGAATGGTTAAACAAGTAGACTCTATATTGTGATGTAGACGTTTATATACGGAGTAGACCGTCAGTTCCACATTCCAGTATAACACGTATTAAATTAGCTTCAGGGCTGAAGTGATTCTGAGGATGATGACTGGTGTGCTCTGCTCTGTTTTGACTGACACACTTTCTTCTAATTGCTGATACACCCAGATTTATATTTTATTGTCTAATGCTACTAATAAAACTAAACTATTGAAGTAAAAGTATTTAATATGAGTTAAAAGTAAAATTAAAATGTTTTAATTACAAATACTTACAAGTGCTCAAGTACCATAACCATATTCCACTTACTTCACATACGGCAAATCCATCTTTAAATGACATACCACTCATTTCTAGTTATTATGTGAATTATGTTATTTGTAATTTTCAGCACATTACATATATTACCCTTACGCTGCCCTCGCACTGTGTTCTCCTGAGTTTGCAGAACTAGACAGCTAACTAACCCTTGGTCCTAAATAAAGTTGGTGATGCTCAAAAGACTCCACAAGGCGTACTTTGCTTGTGCTTACTTGAGGTATCAACCAGCATTTATACAGGTCTTTAGAAGAAGCAGTAGCAGTAACAGAAGAGGCATTGGTAGTGGTAATTGGTAAAACTGCAGAACCCAAAAAACAGAAACGATACATGAACTTCACATATGAGAAATACAGAAGCAGCATGGTAGCTAGCCCTATACATTTCAGTGCATAAACATGCTAGCCCCACAGAGCTAGCATCACTAGCAGCTAAGCTAGGCAAACCTAGAAATTGGAAATAATTCTGAATTATCTGAATGGTTTACTAAGACAGAAACATCACTTACAGACAAATAATGTCCAGAACTCAAACGTTTAAGCTGCTTTTCAGAGTGGAAAACTGCCTTTGGAAATGTGGTCTCTGCTCCCAAGACGATACAGGAAGTAGTTTGGGCCAGGGTTTTCGTTACTTCAGCTATACGAAATGACCACAAGGAGGCAGTATCTAACCCCCTATAGGAAAACTACGCTGGAGAATGAATTAAAACACTGTGTTCCTTAGAGAAGGCGGAACAACCCTGGTCGTGTTAATGAAGTGTAGATCGCCCTGTTCAGGAAACACACTTCTGCACATTTACACGCACAGTGACACTGTTTATGAGATGAGCTTATTGGGGAAGAAATGAAACATGTACAACTGCATGAACATGAATGGAACACCAGCTGCTCTGGGTAGTACGTTAGTGAGTCCGTACGGTCAGTAAGCTTTTCACTTCCTGTTATTTGTAGGGTTAACTCCTGAAGGTAAAGGAGACGGCGCGGTGTTGAAGCCCATCATGGCGGCAGTGGGGGTCTGTCTGGCTCTAATCCTCGTCCCTGTATCAGTGTGGATCTGGTTTGTGATTTCTTCACTGGTTTAGTGTTTTGAATGCGAATGTCACAGAAGCCTTTGTACCACATGCTGAGAGCATGAAGACGAATCGGTCAGAGACGACCGTCCTTTATATCGTTTCCGGTCAAAACAGGAAATACAAATGATATAAAACACAGTACAGTAACACAAACGCCTCAAACTCTACATTTAAAATGAAATAGTCAGTGTTCAGTGGTCCAGAGGACAGGACGCTGGGGTGGTCAGTCCACAGTACACCTCCTTTCAGACCTCCTGTCTTCTCACAGGGGAAGGATATCTATTCTATTCTCTTAGGGACGGAGTTAATGTCTCGTTAATTGGGGATTGTATCTTGTTATTTAGTTGAAGATGAGATTTTAAATTTCTGTTATTAATTTGAGATGCAGATTTTAAAAGTTCATAAGCTGAAATATTGAGAAAGCATGTCAAACTCCAGATGAGTTACCAAATCAAAACTATGAGTTCAATTTCATCCCCTTGCTTCTTTTTCAGGAGAAGGAAATCCAGCTCGGCTAAAGACCCCAGGAGCACAGAGGACAGCGGACAGGTGAAGGTGCTGGAGAGGAGGGACTGTGTGATCATGTGACCAGATTAAATATGACGCAATTCTAATGCTGCTCTCTCTCTCTCTCTCCCTCTGTCTGTCTGTCTGTCTGTCTCTCTCTCTCTCTCTCTCTGTCTGTCTGTCTCTCTCTCTCTCCCCCCCTCCCTCACTCTCTCTGTCTGTCTGTCTCTCGCTCTCTATCTCTCTCTCTTTGTCTCTCCATCTCTCTCTGTCTGTCTCTCTCTCTCTGTCTGTCTGTCTGTCTCTCGCTCTCTGTCTCTCCATCTCTATCTCTCTCTCTCTCTCTCTCCATCTCGATCTATCTCTCTCGCTCTCTCTCTCTCTCTCTCTCTCTCTCTCTCTCTCAGTGTGACGAAGCTTTGGATACTCAGGAAGACCTTCACTACTCCACCGTTCATTTCAGACCCTCTCATTCAGCGGACGAGTCTCCGTCCACCACTTCCACACTTCCTTTAGACGTTACAGATGTTCAGTATGCTGATGTGAAGTTCAGCAGGCGTGGTGCTGCCACCTAGTGAGCAAAACCTCTCATTACACCCCCCTCTGACTTTAAGGAGCTCAGTGTTTCTGGAGAGCTGATTTATTAAAATAGTACAGCCAGATTTATCAGCTTAGTCTCTGTAGCATCGCAACCCGTGTACCACACGGTCACGACCACAGACCGTCCCTAAACACGAACAGCTGCTGACTCAACTCTTACATAGAATAGAAGCCAGGGAGCAGAAAACGGCTGTGTGAACACTTTAATGAATGAAACGCTATATTGCCAAAAGTATTCACTCCCCCATCTAAACCATTGAATTTAGGAGTTCCAATCACGTCCATGGCCACAGGTGTATAAAACCAAACACCTAGACATGCAGACTGCTCCTACAGACATTAGTGTGAGAATGGGTCGCTCTATGGAGCTCAGTGAACTCCAGCGTGGTACTATCTATCTATCTATCTATCTATCTATCTATCTATCTTAGCTGTTCTGTCAGTGGGTACTAGCTCTCCCTGTGTTGTACAGGCCCCTGGATGCCAAAGAGATTGAGGACCCACCCCCGAGTGACCAACACTGCATCTGAATCAAACCGGGTACTGACTCACGCAGGAGGACTTACACTGATTACCTGAAGTGGAAATTTCACCAAGCTGTACATGTGCTTTATAGTTCAATCAGGCTTTCGTCTGTGCTGTGATGTTTTATGATAATATGTAAATGTAGACGAGTGAAGTCCAACAGCTGGAAGCCACTCCCTTTTTTCTTTCTTACTTAAATACAACTGCTTTGATGATGTGAATAAAAGTTTGAGCCACTGAACACCGGGTCAGCTAATAAAACTTCTCTTTGGCTGCACAACAAAGTTTCCCGTATAGCAGGTAAAGTCAAGGTTGCAGATACCGGCTCTGCTTTACACGTGTCCCAAAAACGCATGCTGTGTGAGGATGTGAGAACGGAGCTGTAACGTCTATTTGAGCATAAACCGCAGATGAATTTATGAATCCTTGTTTAAACTGTTAATGCCACTGTGTGCACACGCCTGTACACTGTAGCACTCACTACACTGAGCCTCATACAATGCACCTACACTGTAATACCATGTTACACCACAAGAGGTCTCACTGAGAAACAGCTCATGTAGAACAGGCCTCACTGCTTTACTTATTTGATCTAAATGGTTTTAAAGAAGCGGTGTGTAAGATTTCACACCATTTACGGCACCATTTAAAGTGGAATGGAAAATCTGAACAGTATATTGCTGGCGAAGGTCGAAAAATGTTTCCAGCTTTAGGAGAATAATTCGAATATTTTAATGGTCCTAATCATTTTAACGGGGGGATTAGTGATTGCTAATCTGAATTGAATTAATATTAGGAACACAATAAAACACCTGAAACACCTTGTTACTAAGGTACGAATAATATATACAGTAGAATGTTCAATAGAACCAGGGACAGACAATGAAGTAACAGGAGAAACCCTACAGCTTCTGTGGGTTCACAGAAAGAGAGGGATGGGGGAATTGGAAATTTGGTTGCAATCTCACCAATTCCCATTAATGAAGTCTGATCCAACATGGGAAAATATTTCTGAGCACTTCAAAATCATTAAAAGAAACTTTGAAATTTGAAATTGAAGCCTGTTTATTACCAACATATCATTACTGTCCAATTAAAACCATTTTTATTTTTTTGTGGATTTTAACTTTTCTGCATCATTTGAACACAACTGGTGCCGTTTACACTGTGTGTAAATTTTACAAATGTATGGACAAATACAAATGGCACAATAATGCTTGGTAACAAGTCTGGTTCCATTGGTTTTTGCCCTCTCCTGTGAAGTTACAATTTTGGCGATTGCCCCTACGTCAACAAGAGGTGGGTATATTGATTCCATCCAGTAGCATGAACGCCAGAATTAAAATCATAATCTAATTTGTATAACACATACATGATGCGTAACTCACCTCAATGGGTGGAATAGATGACCCAAGTCAGACGGTAGCTTACTGACTAGCATTTAGAGAGCTGAACTGCTATTAAGAGGTCACATGACCTTGTTAAACCAATAAAATGCAGAGCCTGTCTTCTGACACGAACGTGAGCCAACGTGACAAATGATATTGTTGCCGATTCAACATTTTATATAGTTCATCCCGAACAAATAACTAACTGGCGTCCGTCCAGATACAGTCCCGGACGGAGTACTGGGAGTTGAAAACTGGATTGTAAACCTGGACGTGTGTCCTGCCTAGTGACGCCAACCAATAGCACGGACGCCTACAGCGGTTCAAACGCCTTCAGTCGAACAAAAGTTAACACGTTTTAAATGTAAAAGGTTAATACGGACACTAAACTAGACGTTAAGGACCAAACGGCATTCCCTAATACGGCTACCAAACCGACTTGTCGCCTGCTCGTGTGAATGTAGGGTTAAACTGAGAAAGCGCAACATTCACGCATGCGTACAAGTCACGTTATGCTCCCGTACTCGATTTGGACGGCAGGTGTATCACTTCAGCAGTCACAGGTGTTTCTCAGCACCCGAGACCGGAAGAACGTCCTGAACAAATTACCTTGACAAAAACAAACTCACAGGAACAAGACACCGCTCGTACAGGAGCACTTTTTAGATGATTAAACAGGGTTTCTGAGATCACTGCTGGTGTTTTTATTTGGGTAAAATGAAGTCAAACGTCATCAACTGTGACTGTGATCCCAACACCGGGTTAACACCAGGATTAAATGAGTATAAGCGCAGCGTGTGGATCGGTCTGATCTCGGTGCTGCAGCTCCTCCAGGCTGAGGACAGAAATGAATAACAGACAAACTGCACTGATAAACGGAGCCTCGTACTTACGAAGTATCAAAACAAACTTTCATTTTAGGAACGCAGAGAGAACATGTGGTACAGACGGCATTGCCGAGCTGAGGCGCTGCTTTGCCAGGCTAAGGAGAAACTGATAAACACAGCGTCGTCATTACAGTTCGCTCATGTTATGTATTACATGTACCCGATAAACCAGGATTCAACAACCTTAATAGCTCCAGCCGTAAAGCAACACACAAGTCGGGTAGTGTCGTAAAAACTAACGTACATGTACGCATGCGCGAAGGTTTGCTGTTCTTGAACCTGGTGGTCTATGTGTCCCGATTAGTCCCGGCTAACATGAGAGCCAGTGACATCAAACGTTGTATTTCTTCATTTGTCTAAGAATTATAACCCGCCATATCCACTGCAACAATTGCCCCTGAAACATCAGTACGCAAGTACGTTGTATCCTAGCAACCTCGGAGGTACTACGTCCGCCATCTTGCCAACGTCATTTGACGTAAAACGTCACGCCACCGCTGTAGAAGTCCCGCCTTTCAGTCATATAAACATGTAAAATGGGCTTTAAATTCGCTGCAAAACGGTTCATAACGTGTTGCACAAAATCTGAACATTTTAAGATGTTTTTAGTTGTAGATTATTTACACTGAGCTGACGTCCCTCTTTCCGCCATTCTTTCTTCCTCAGCTCGGAACGCCTCCACAGCTCCAGTGGAATCATGGGATAGCACAGTGTCCTCGCATACTTGAAAACCTCAGCGGAAGCAGTACGTTATCCGGGGAACTTTCGCCTACTCAATAGTATGGTAGTAGGCGGTTTCGGACGCGGCCATGCTAAAATGATGATTTAGTTGGTTTTTTTTGGTTTTAAAAAATACTTCCACATTTTCCTCCAGTCTGTTTCACACCTGTAAGTAGGCATACGTCCAATTATGTAACCTATATTATCATTTTGATGAAATTATCTTGGTAAACGACTATCTGGCACTCTAATATATAACTGCTTAAGCTAAGCTAAGCTAAAGTTACCTCAGAGTTGCACTGTAGCCTGATGATCATTAGCTAGATTTAGCTAACTCGTGACACAGACTATGCTTATTAAATTTTGCAAAATGTCCATAGTAGCACTTAGAAATAGGCATACAACTCATTATTGTATCAAATGTGCAGTTATCATTTTGTTTATTTGACAAGATTCTAATTTTGGTGAACGAATAAGGCACTTTAATATATAACTGACTATGCTAAGCTAAAGTTACCTCAGAGTTGCACTGTAGCCTGGTTGTTCTTAGTTAGCGTTAGCTGGTTTGTGACATGGACTAAGATTTGTTTGGTTAGCGTTTGGATACATTCTGCCAAGTAAATAATTTGTATATATTTATTGTTTATACTTAAGTAAATGTGATCATTAGTTAATTAGCCTGTTAGCCCTGCCGTGATAGCTGTCAGCTATCATCATTAGTAATGTATTGCACCATGATACTGTAACCAGCCTTGCTTTCTCTGTTTAAACAGATTAAAACCTCAGGTCCTATCTAGGCAGTGTTCCCAGAGGCCATGTAAGACTGGACAAGTCAGTGGGCAGCACCAGAACTGTTAAGTATACGTAATATATTCAAACAGTGTTGACAATGCGGTATCCAGTGTTCTGGGAAATATCTGAGCACAGTGTCGCCCCCCAGCGTCGTATTCTCAGGATAATAAAAATGTATCTGTATAATAATGGCTGTTTAAAAGAGCTTTGCTGCAGTAATTGGAGTTAGAAGAGGTTATCAGGCTACGCTGTGTGCCCAGGTGGAAAAGCAGGCAGACACCACATTTAATAATATTAGACTCTGTGAGGAAAGACACGGTCAAAATATGATTTTATGAGCCAAAGACTTTAATACAGGGCGAGACATAATCATGGGCTCTTATAATTCAAAGTGAATTTCAGGTTTCAAAATCCATTGACACATACTTTTAGATGGAAAGCACCTGATGGACCTGGGTTGTAACTCACTCAGGGGCAGATGGAGGACATCTTATCAGATTTATTCCCATTTTACCATCATCATTCCATATATAAACTCAGAAGACTCGTGTAGGTCCACTGGTGGTTTAGGATAAGTAAATAAAATGGTTTGTGTTGGAGACATGGTGGCCTCTGGTTCTTACCAGGTTGGATGTTTTTTTTTATTTGAAATGTTTTTTTAATTTTCCAACAGTTTTTTATTGTCATACTTCCGGGTTTCCTCTCTGCCTCCAATCCCCAGAACTCCATCTCCCAGAACCCCCTACCCAGTGACATCAGAGTCACATGTCACTCACCCACCTATCCAGTCCTGTTTCCTAGATGGGATTCCCCCGAGTATTGATCACACCTGTTGTTTATTTGGTCCGCTTGTGTAAACACTCCTCTTTCAGACTGACCCATTACTGAGCAGTCATCTCTGTTGACCCTGTTATGACCTCTAGCTTTCTCTTCTCTGGTTTTTCCTCTGGTCCTGTCTTGCCCTCACCTATTATCTTTTTGGTATTTAGACTCACGTCTGTCTCCTGTTATTTGACTGTGCCCGTCCCCTGCACTGTGATTGCCTGGATTCAGTTGTTGAACCTCACTGCCAGTCAGTTAAATAGACCCAGCCTTGATTTTAGCTCAGCCTGCGTTAGTCAGACTGTGTCCTGTGTGAGATTTATTTTGGGGTTTTTGTTTAACTTGGTTTAAAAGGTGCAGTAATTTATAATATTGAGTTTAGATTGTAGTAAAATGATAAACTGTAATAGCGGCTGTTTGAAATGAGTAGGATTAATTGACATTCACACCAGTAGACTAGGCTCAGCTTAGTTTCAGTTTAGCCTAAAGATAACCAAACCCAGATGATTTCCCCTTCTGAGCTCTCTTAGTTACTCTATTTAGTTGTAGCCTGTTTGGAGGTAGATGTTATTGGTCTGTTTGGTTCTGATTTTGAGGTTTACTATCATTAGCAAGCACACTTTTTTTTTTAGTTTTAATTTTAGTGATAATTAATTTTAGTTTATAATAATAACCCTGCATCCTATGGTTTACCACAGTGAAGAATTCTGAGTAAGCAGTGGTAACTGGGGTAAGGGTTTGTCTGTTTTAATGGCCAACAGGAAGGAAGCGGTTGAGTCAGATGTTCATTAATAGATTTTTGCAGTAGGGTCGAAACATGCACTCATCCTTCACATTTCTAGCAGGAGTGTCTGAGAAGTCCTCGTAACACAGTGTACATCCGAGGGATGTGAGGGTCTACATAACTGAGTATTCTGGTCAGTGTGTACAGCCTGTCTGCTCACTTACAACGATGTGCATTCTGGTACTACATGACTTTCAGATCCTGTTTTGAGAGCATCTCAATCATTTAACAACAACGCTAAGCTGGACCAGACCAGACTGCTGGTAGTTTAACACGAGACAGAGCGAAAATGCAAACTGGAGCTGAATATGAGGTTGAGACTACAGACATCACAGTGAGAGCTGGACGACAGCTGTGCTAAAACTCGAGCCACCTAGAGCGGGAATGATTGGGAGACTCCGGACACGTGAGTGTGACGTCATCGGGTAGTGCAATCTGGGAAGTGGAGTCCGGAGGATCGTCGGTGTCAGGAAGACCCGAGGGCGTTTTTTAATTAACGCTTCAGACACACTTGCTGTACAGCTTGTGTCAAAATGCAATGCTGTTTCTATATCGCACTTTACATCTACATTTATCAGAGAGGCTTAAAAATTTCACGTGGAAAAGATGCAAAGTACCCAGAGAATCTACAAGGACCTCCACACCCAGACTGTAGTCCATCTGTTTCTCTGTATACTGTATTACCCTGTTCTTCAATGGTCAGGACCCCCACAGGACCACCACAGAGCAGGTATGATGTGGGTGGTGGATCATTCTCAGCACTGCAGTGACACTGACGTGGTGGTGGTGTGTTGGTGAGTGTTGTGCTGGTGCCTGCTCTACCTTGCTGGTCCAGATGGACAGTCAGAGATGATAGCTCATCTGCTGCTGCACAGTGCAGTGTTGGTCATCCTCTAGTCCTTCATCAGTGATCACAGGACGCTTTGGTTGGCGGACGATTCTCAGTCCAGCAGTGAGACTGATGTGTCCAGCAGCACTGCTCTGTCTGAAACAGCAGTAGAGGCATCAAGGTGGTTTGAATGAGAGGAGCAACATTCACTGCATCAACACTGTAAGAAATGCTGGAGGAAAGAGGAGCTGAGTCTTTGTTCTGTGCTGAAGCTCTATTCTGGATCACCATACCGCTTCACACCACGCTGCATCAGTCATGTGGACAGTCTGTCTTTATCAGAGTGTGAAATATTATCTCATCTCATCTGAACCAACAGAACAGATCAATAAACACAGAAATTCTGTTCCTCAAATTTTACTTCTTTAGTTTAGAGACTAACATTACTAACAAGCTCTAGATGTCAATAGTCACCCAAATCTTTTATCCAAATACAGCCCTAAAGCTCCTCTCAGCATGCTCAAACCTCGACCATGACTTCATTAAGGTGGGGCAGAGTGGCGATGTGGTTTATAACTTTCCATGAGCTTTACAAAAAGCCAGTCGAGTGCTACATTCAACGTACGGTAGGTTTTGTGATGGTGCTATTTATGGTTATACCGCAGGGGAGCAACAAAATAAAACTGAAGAAGTTGTTTGTTTTTTTAAAGCTGTGCTTCTAGTTTATACTGAGGTCATTAAATGCCATTTGAATCCAAAACAATGACCCAGCTGAAAATCATACTCCTGTGCACACTAAATGATCAACATGAACTTATAATAATAATAATAATAATAATAAACATTGTGTTTTTCTTTTTTGAATAATAAATCAATGACTGGATACATGTTTCTCTATTAGTCAGCTCATTGAGGATGTGTCTCTGAATAGACCAACATATCGGCTGAGCTGAGGAACAGGTCAAGCATACTGGCAATGTCACATCCTGGTTAAAAAACAAGCTATGACCTCATGTCCTATTCAGGCAAAACGAGACACGTTATATAGGTTTAACCTCTGACAGACAAACATGCAGGCTTTGCATTCTTGATAAACTGTGTTTTATAAAAAACAAAAACGACAAGTACAAATTAGATGGAGTAATTATTGAGCCGTTACTGTAAAACTGATCAGCTGTAAACCTAAAACTCTGCTTCGCTTGGTGGGCTCCTCTGTCTGTGTGATGAATACTGACGATCTGTAAATACAGGCTGGAGCAGATGGGTTGTGATTCTGCACTGTTAACTGGAAATGTTAAGATGGTTCTGTCGCCACCTTTACCTAGATGAATGTAGAGCTTCCTAGTTTCTACACTCACTGTCCAGTTCATCAGCTCCACTGACCATATAGGACACGCTGTAGGTCTACAGGTCCAGACTGTAGTCCATCTGTTTCTCTGTGCACTGTATTACCCTGTTCTACAATGGTCAGGACCACCACAGAGCAGGTATGATGTGGGTTGTGGATCAGTGGCAGTGAGGTGTAAGACCCACTCACACAAACACACCACCACCATGTCAGTGTCACTGCAGTGCTGAGAATTATCCACCACCCACATACTACCTGCTCTGTGGTCTCTGCATCCTGTTGTCTTTGTCTCCCTGGTCCCCACCACAAAACAGTTCAGTTGTCTGTGTGTACTGTGACCAGGGCAGGTGGAAGAATGTGCCTCAGATGTGGAGTCCCATCGCTGATCATGCTGCTGGTTATTCCAGGTGGGATTACTCTCCTTTATTAAATGGACTGTTTCTGGTGTGTCCAATGCTTTACAAAGGTCCTGTTATGATGGAAGGTACGGGCTGACAGGAGAGACAGGACGGGTTACTGAACATCGGGAGGGTGTCTAAAGCATGATGTAGACAGGCTGTGCTGTAATCTGGATGCTGTGCAATGTGTAGATGAAATCAGAGTACCGTGATGCACAACCATGCATTTACCTGAACATGCTACAAAGTCAACATATCACATGTGGAAATGGAGAAAGTTGACTTCTGAAAAATGCATGCTCATTTTGGATTTGATGCTCTGTAGGACAAAAACGACAAGTACAAATTAGCTGTTTTTAAAATTTGTGTCCTATCAGTTTCAGGTTCTCTGGGTGAGACAGTGAGCATGTCCTGCAGCCCTCAGACTGTCTGCGCTCTGAGAGATTCAGTTGTGAACCTGATGTGCTCGTACTCAGGCACCGTCAACCCACAGCAAAGCTTCTGGTTCAGCCAAAAACAGAGCGCTAACTGGAGAAACGAGGACGAACCAGAGGATTTAGCTTTAGACTCAGACTACGCAGGACGAGTGAGCTCCAATCACACTGGGTTCAGCTCTACTCTCACAATAACAGACCTGAGAGAGACAGACTCAGGAGATTATCACCTCATGATCATTACAGGAGGAGGAGAGAGGCGTCACGGCTCAGCTGTTAATCTAACTGTGTCAGGTAATACACCCCGACTACAACACACAACGCCGTATCCCAACACTGTAATCTGCTGCTCCGTCAGTTTAACCGTGTTTATGATGGTGAATTTCTGTATATGTGGTATATGATAATATATGAGGTATTTTCTAGATTATTTATTTATGAAGTTATCCACACTGATAATTTTACAGGAGGAGGGAAAAATCATTATACACTTTAATGTAAGTCACTGGAGCCCCATATTTATCAAAGTCATTTATAAAATTTACATACAGTGTAAAGGTCAACATGTGCTTTCACATTATGTCACAAACTCAAACAACAAAAATCAAACACCAGGTTTTGTTCTACAGCAGTGACGTATGTATATAAACAGCCATATGTAAAAGTGTTCCTGGTCAAATGACCTGCTTTGTTGGCCGTCTAAGTGAAAATCATCACAATGCACCATTAGTGCTGATCTGCTGAATTTAAGAAACTGAGGGAAAGTA
>JAMWET010005288.1:0-30355 GCA_024036415.1 Prochilodus magdalenae
GTTTGTGAGTGTCTAACTAGTACTGTGTGTTTAGTGTATGGATGTTACTGTGGGTGTTTCGTGTTTGAGTGTAGAACTGTATACCTGTATATTTAGTGTTTGGAGTGTGTACTTGTACTGTTATATTTAGTGTTTTGGAGTGTGTACTGTAGCTGTGTGTTTAGTGTTTTGGCGTTTTGTACTGTATATTTAGTGTTTGGAGTGGTGTATGTAACTGTGTGTTTAGTGTTTTGGAGTGTGTAACTGATACTGGGTGTTTAGTGTTTGGAGTTTGTACTTGTATATTTAGTGTTGTGGAAGTGTGTGTACTGTACTGTATGTTTAGTGTTTGGAGTGTGGTACTTGTACTGTGTGTTTAGTGTATGGAGCTGTAGTACCGTACTGTGTGTTTTAGTGTATGGAGTGTGTACTGTACTGTGTGTTTAAGTGTTGTGACGTGATGTACTGTACTTGTGTTTTAGTGTATGGAGTTGTTTTACTAGACTGTGTGTTTATTTTGGTTTGGAGTGGTTTACTCTACTGTATGTTTTAGTGTATGGTAGTGTGTACTGTACTGTGTGTTTAGTGGTATTGAGTTGTGATACTGTACTGTGTGTTTAGTGTAATGGAGTGTGTACTGTATCTGTGGTGTTTAGTGTTTGGAGTGTTGTACTGTACTGGTAAATTTGTTAAGTGTTTGGAGTGTGTACTGTACTGTGTGTTTAGTGTAATGAGAGTGTGTACTGTTACTGTGTGTTTAGTGTATTGAGTGTGTACTGTACTGTGTGGGGGTTGGTGTTTTGGTGAGATATGTGTACCTGTAACGGTGTGTTTACAGTGTATGGGAGAGTGTATTGGGCTTGTGTGTGGTAGTGTGTATAGGGAGTGTTGTACTGTGACTGCATATTTCGTGTTTGGAGTGTGTTACTGGTACTGAGTGTTTTAGTGTTTTGGAGTGTGTACTGTACGTATCTCTCTTTAAGTGATACCTGGAGTGTGTACACTGTAGCTGTGTCTTTAGTGTTTGGAAGTTGTGTACTGTAACTGTATATTTAGTGTCTGGAGTGTGTCTGTACTGTATATTTATAGTGTTTGGTAGTGTGTACTGTACTGTTTGTTTAGTTTTTTTGAGTGTGTAACTTTCTGTGATGGTGTGTCTTTAGTGTTTGGAGTATTGTACTTATACAACGTCATGTCTTAGTGTAATGGACTGTGTCAACCTGTGCGGCGTATTTAAGTGTTTGAGAGTGTACTGTACTGAGTGTTTAGTGTTTGGAGTGTGTACTGTACTGTACATTTAGTGTTGGAGTGTGTACTGTACTGTGTGTTTAGTGTTTGGAGTGGTGTACTGTACGGTACATTTAGGTGGTTGGAGTGGTTGTACTGTACTGTGTGTTTTAGTGTTTTTTGAGTTGTGTACGTGTACTTTGTGGGTTTTAGTTTGTATGGGAGTTGTGTACTGTTACTGTGTATATGTAAGTGTATTTAAGTGTGTACTAAGTACTGTGTACAGTTGTTTGTGTTTGGAGTGTGTACTAGTATACGGTGTTTAGTGTATGAGTGTGTACTGTACTGTGTGTTTAGTGTATGGAGTGTTGTACTGTACTGTGTGTTTTAGTGTATGGGTGTGTACTGTACTGAGTGTTTAGATGTTTCTGGAAGTGTGTACTTGTACTGTCAATGTTTAGTGTATTGAGTGTGTTAACTGTAACTGAGTGTTTAGTGTTTGGAGTGTGTATCTTGTAACTGTATATTTAGTGTTTTTGAGTGTGGTACTTGTTAAACTGTGATGTTTTTAGTTGTAATTTTAGTGTGTACTGTACTGTTGTGATTCTAGTGTTTTGTGAGTGTGTACTAGTACTACGAGTGTTAAGATGTTTGGAAGTGTGTATTGTACTTGTGTTGTTAACAGTGCCTTATGGTAGTGTGGTACTGTACTGAGTGTTTAGTGTTTGGAGTGGGGTACTAGTACTATGCGACATGTGTTTATGTTTTTGGACATGTTACATGCTAGGCTGTACTGGTGTCTTTAGTGTATGGAGTTGGTACATGTAGCTGTATATTTTAGTGTTATGGGAGTGTGTACTGTACTGTATATTTAAGTTGTATTTAGTGTGTACTGTACTGTGTGTCTATTTAGTGTTATGGAGTGATGTACTGTACTGTGTTTTTAGTGGATTATGGAGTATGTGTACTGTATCTGTATAATTTAACTTGTCATTCTAAGTGTGTACCTTTTTTTGTAAAAAACAAAAAAGCTGTACGGTGTGTTTTAGTGTTTGGAGTGTGTAAACTGTTACGGTGTGTTTGAGTGTTTAAGGAGTGTGTACTGTACTGTGGTGTTTTAGATGTATGGAGTGTGTACTGTAACTGTGTGTTTAGTGTTTGGTAGTGTGTACTGTAACTGTGTTGTGTTTAGTGTTTGGAGTGGTGTTACTGTACTGTGTGTTTAGTGTATTTTAGTGTGTACTGTACTGTTGTGTTTAGTGTATTGGAGGGTGTACTGTACTTTGTGTGTTTAGTTGTTTGGGAGTGTGTACATAGTACTGTATATTTTAGGGTTTGGAGTGTGTGCTTGTACTGTGTGTTGTTAGTGTTTTGGAATGTGTGTACTGTACTGTGTGTTTACGTGTTTTGGAGTGTGTACTGTACTGGTGTGTTTAGTGTATGGAGTTAGTGTACTGTACTGTGTAGTTTAATTGTTTGGGAGTGTGTACTGTACTAGTGTGTTTAGTGTGTATGGAGTGTGGTACTGACTACTGTGTGTTTAGGTGTTTGGAATGTGTACTGTACTGTGTCGTTTTAGTGTTTTTGGAGTTGTGTACTGGTACTGTATATTTAGTGTTTGTAGAGTGTGTAACTGTACTAGTGGGTTTAGTGTTTTGGAGTGTGTACTGTACTGTGTATTTTAATTGTTTGGAGTGTGTACTGTACTGTAGTGTTTAAGTTGTATGGAGTGTGATAACTGTACTCGTATCGATTCTTTAGTGTTTTGGTAGTGGTGTAACTCGTCGTACTAGTATATTTTAAGTGTTTGGAGTGTGTACTGTACTGTGTGTTTTAGTGGTTGGAGTGTGTACATTGTCTATTTAGTGTTTGGAGTGTGTGTGTACTGTATGTGTTTACTGTATGTTTAGTGTTTGGAGTGTGTACTGTACTGTGTGTTTAGTGTATGGAGTGTGTACTGTACTGTGTGTTTAGTGTTTGGAGTGTGTACTGTACTGTGTGTTTAGTGTATGGAGTGTGTACTGTACTGTATATTTAGTGTTTGGAGTGTGTACTGTACTGTGTGTTTAGTGTTTGGAGTTTGTACTGTATATTTAGTGTTTGGAGTGTGTACTGTACTGTATGTTTAGTGTTTGGAGTGTGTACTGTACTGTGTGTTTAGTGTATGGAGTGTGTACTGTGTGTTTAGTGTATGGAGTGTGTACTGTACTGTGTGTTTAGTGTTTGGAGTTTGTACTGTATATTTAGTGTTTGGAGTGTGTACTGTACTGTATGTTTAGTGTTTGGAGTGTGTACTGTACTGTGTGTTTAGTGTATGGAGTGTGTACTGTGTGTTTAGTGTTTGGAGTGTGTACTGTACTGTATATTTAGTGTTTGGAGTGTGTACTGTACTGTATATTTAGTGTTTGGAGTGTGTACTGTACTGTGTGTTTAGTGTTTGGAGTTTGTACTGTATATTTAGTGTTTGGAGTGTGTACTGTACTGTGTGTTTAGTGTTTGGAGTGTGTACTGTACTGTGTGTTTAGTGTTTGGAGTTTGTACTGTATATTTAGTGTTTGGAGTGTGTACTGTACTGTATGTTTAGTGTTTGGAGTGTGTACTGTACTGTGTGTTTAGTGTATGGAGTGTGTACTGTACTGTGTGTTTAGTGTATGGAGTGTGTACTGTACTGTGTGTTTAGTGTTTGGAGTGTGTACTGTACTGTGTGTTTAGTGTATGGAGTGTGTACTGTACTGTGTGTTTAGTGTTTGGAGTGTGTACTGTACTGTGTGTTTAGTGTATGGAGTGTGTACTGTACTGTGTGTTTAGTGTATGGAGTGTGTACTGTACTGTGTGTTTAGTGTTTGGAGTGTGTACTGTACTGTATGTTTAGTGTTTGGAGTGTGTACTGTACTGTGTGTTTAGTGTATGGAGTGTGTACTGTACTGTGTGTTTAGTGTATGGAGTGTGTACTGTACTGTGTGTTTAGTGTATGGAGTGTGTACTGTACTGTGTGTTTAGTGTATGGAGTGTGTACTGTACTGTGTGTTTAGTGTTTGGAGTGTGTACTGTACTGTATGTTTAGTGTTTGGAGTGTGTACTGTACTGTGTGTTTAGTGTATGGAGTGTGTACTGTACTGTGTGTTTAGTGTATGGAGTGTGTACTGTACTGTGTGTTTAGTGTATGGAGTGTGTACTGTACTGTGTGTTTAGTGTTTGGAGTGTGTATTGTTCTGTATATTTAGTGTTTATAGTGTGTACTTTTCTGTAATGATCACCCAGGACATTTTTTTTATTACATCTCTTTTCCAAAGAAATGAGAATGGGTGGGGCAGACCTCACATGCTTAACTCATCTTTCAGTTTGTGGAATGGTATAAAAGCATGACAGTAAGTCCACAGCTTTGACTAACTGCAAGGATTCATAAAACTCTCCAGGTAAGTCAATCTCTGTATTTAGTTCTTTATTTACCTCTCACTTTTTCTAAGTACTAAAATATTTTTGTCTTTAGGAAATACACGGAACACCACGTCCTCTATCTTTAAACAGAATGGCTAACAGCAAAGGCAAGTACAATAATCTAATACTGTAATATGTACCATTATTTGCCATTTTAAGGCTGTTCATCTGTTTCTTCACCTCTAATAACAAATTCATTTCCATTTTATTTGATTCACAGAAGTTATCCCAGGCAATTCCGAATGGAACACAGGGTTCACTGAGGAGCTCCTCCCATCATCTCAGCAGGTCTCCCTGCTGTACCACATCTCATACCTTTGTCTGGCTAAATTCCCCAAGTTGGAGAGGCTCCTCCGGATGCGAGCAGTAGAAACCCAACTTCTCTTTGGATCCTCGGAGGCTGTTCTGCTGAAGGTATCCATAGCATATAAACGCTACAGATAAATGGTATAAATAATTAGTAATGTAGTGATCAGTCTGTTCATTACCAATTACTGCCAATGAGTAAGGTAGCACTATTTTATAATTTTCTTTTTAATTATTAACTAAATACTAACAAGAAAACAATAATGACTTCGTAAACATTTTATATTTTTCTAATACATATAAAGTATTATATCATATATTATATCAAGTATCACCAATTTATGAAACATGTTTGTTTACTGGCATATTGCTCATTAATGCCTGTTCATATTCTTTGATAAGATTACAACTAACATTTAACTCAGTACTCAGCACAGGCTAATTTGTAGAAAACCTTTTTAACGCATAACTACATACATAACATACTTTTCTAATCTTGCGCACAAATGTTATTTCTCTGTTTATCAGGGTATTATTAGTTGCTTAGTACTATATTACATATGTAAGAAGCAGATCTTATGGTGTAAGGCAGTTAATCAACAAACTTTAAGCTAAATTTCGTTTAAATTGGACAACTTTAGTGGTCTGTGAAATGGAGAAGAGGTATGATAAAATACAATATTGTCTATATGATGATCTTTTTTCCATCACAGTGTGTGGGCACCAGTAAGAACTTAATTTCATCGCTGTTTCCCATGCTGACACATGCCATTGAAAAAAATAAACCAACGCTGGCTATAAAGTACCTGGAGAAAGCAAGAGCGTGGATTACTGAAATTATTCAAGATGTGGAGAAGATAGTGCAGAGGTAAAACCAAATAGTTTATTTGTGTATTTTGAATAATTTGATGCAGACTATGACTGTTGTAAAGTCCTGTTCTGATTGTAGAAGGGTGTTTGGAGATTACTCCTTTGTAATCATCAGTGTTGTTGTCGGGTTCTTTAAATCCCCTCTTTTACTTCAATACTAATTGGTAGTGCTAAATATCCATATCTTTAAACTTGGCTGATATATGTAGAAGTTGGGTACAGCTAAAATAAGACAGAAAACTCTTCAGGACTGCTGACCACAATTCACTGTCATGACTCATTTCAATATTCAACACTTAGGTATGAAGTACACAACAAAGATGTGGCTACGACGACCAGTGATGTCATCACCGAAAAGAAAGAGACTGAAAAAGTACTGGTTCAGTTATCCAAAGAGATTGAAGTATTGACAGATGAGATACAGAAACTTGAGGTCCAGCTGAAAGAAACCAATGAACAGCTTGCACAGAAAGAGAAGGAGATTGAGGCCAAAAATCGTGAGCTACTGAGTCTTGTAAGAGATGTGGCTGCTAAAAACACAGGCCTTGGCATCTTTGCTGCTATTGTGCCATTTATCGGTCCAATTGTTAGTTCCATTTACAAGGCAGCAACTGCTCCAGATGTGGCTGAAAAAGTCAAGGCTCTTGAAATTCAGCTGAATCAACTCACTTCTGACAAGGTTTCTCTGAAACAAGAAGTGTGGGGCCTACAGGTCAAGACAATAGACTTGAGGATGAAGCTGGCCAAACTTCAGATTGACAAAGGTGAACCTCTTTACCTGTGTGCCTTTACCTTACTTCAGTGTTTTTGCTTACATGTTTGTATCATCAAACAAAAGTCTTTAGATTATGATAGAAGGTTCTGAAAGTAGTGGCATTGCTTATAGAAACATATTTCAAATATGGAATATGAAAGCACTGAGTACATACGGCAAAAAGACCCATAAGGCTGACAGTTGTAGCACTTGTGTACGCAATGTCCATATAAAGTACCGCAAGTACAAAATATATATATCCTGTTGTTTTTGACAGTGTGCCTTCTGCTCCTTTAACTAGGTGTTATCCCTGAACCAACGCAGCTTGGAGAGGTCCAGACATATCTGTCTAAAATCCAGAAAATTCTTATCCAGCTTCAAAAATTCTGGGAACATGTGTTCAGCTTGCTGGGTATCATCAAAGACCGGACCTTTGTTGGAGAAGATCTCATTGAGGAACCAGACCTTAAAGAGGAATTTTTGTTGTCCATCCAAGACGCCTCAAAGGTAACTGTGTGTTTCAGTATTCTATTAAATTACACTGAACAACAACTGAAGACTGGACATTCATTAACTGTTCAATTTCATTTTTATACTACATATAATAATGTCGTACACAAATAATGTTCTAACTCAGGTCATTTGATACGTTTCACAGAGTTGGGAAAGTTTTGGTGGCTCCTGCTTTAACGCTGCTCAGATATTCAGAGTGAAGTCCAAGGATGCCTACAGTTTCCTGGAGATCGATCCGTCCTCCCTCTCAGAGGACGTGTGGCAGAAAGAATACGACAGCGTGAAAGACCAGCTGGAACAACTTCAGGTCACTGCCGACTCTCCAAAAGAGATCATGTAAATGCTAATGTGCATTTTCTTACAAGGCTATGGGATAAATCAGTTCTAATCAGTTCTCGTGATTATCAGTAATGTTTTCCTAACACTAACCAGTTATTCTTCTTAATTAGTCACTACTTAAATAATCACTTTGCTCATTAGTGACTCATTTTATATGATGCCAGAAAATGTGTAGCAAGGAGAACAGACACTCAGTAACATCTTGCAGGTTTGTCAGATGATAGAAGGCACTCCTGAGCGAGTCCAGAATGAATGGGTCGCAGTGAGCATTTGGGCTCATGAGGTTTTAAGTGCTTAAACCTTTTTAGGCAGAAAAATGCAGAATGTTTAAGATGTTACGTCTGACTCGTCATCACCAAACTCGTAGCACAACACTGATTAGCATAAATTCTATTGTTACTCATCTTTAATCTTTAATAATTTGTTAGAATTCACAGGGATGTTCACTGTAGCAGTTCAATAAAGCTTTTATCTGCATTTACTTTTCTCTAAGACTCCTACATTCTTTTTCCTGCTAAACTTTGGATCATAATTCCGGACCAGTGGAATAACTCCACTTATCCTCAGTTAAAAAAAGAACACAAGACCTATACTGGTAGCTATTACAGTACCTAGAGTGCTTACCCTGCAGAAATAATTAGTTACTGGTCCGTGCTGGCTAATGCTGGTTAGTGCAGGTTGACCATGATTATGTTGGCCGCTTGTTGTGTTTTGAATAAGTTTTCCAGCAGGGGAGTAAATGCTTTTGTACATATGCACTATGGTTTTAAAGTTCAGCAAAAAGCCACATTGTGAAAAGGTGCTCGAGTCTCTGTGTGCTAGCTAAGTGTTATTCACACATGGTGGCTAAATTAGACAGCTATTGTAAGACACACCCACCAGTCTCTTTATTAAGCCACCTCCTTCTATCTAGATTGTCTACTCATTGTCCACTGTATCAGCTCCACTGACCATATAGGACACTCTGTAGTTGTGCAGTTCCAGACTGTAGTCCATCTGTTTCTCTGTTCTTCAATGGTCAGGACCCCCACAGGACCACCACAGAGCAGGTATTATGTGGTGGTGGATCATTCTCAGCACATTGGTGCAGTGCTCACACAAAGACAACATGATAACACATGCAAGCCTGTAACATACATTTCAAGACGACTGAGTGACACAGAGACACACTATGCACAAACTAAATAACTGGTGTGTTGGTGACCTGGATGACCTACCAACTAGAACTCGCAGGTTCCGTCTTCGCCTTTTATGGTTCTGTTGTGATATCTAGCATGTCTCAGGCAAAAACCTCAGTGGTATAAATATAAAATACAGAATAAATGTAGTAATAAACTGAGTGCTCCTGGTTCTATCTGAAACACAAACATATCCGATGTATGGAGAACAGAAGGTTGTTTGTATGAAACTGTAGGAATCAGGAAATATCTGGACAGACAAATGGTCCACTCCTAAACAGGCGTTATCTTCCCTTTAGATCAGAAAGATGCTGCTTGTTGATCTTTGTAGTAGCAATTGGTTTTGCCGTCTGCAGTACTTGAACAATGACCAGATGGCTTCTTCAAAGACGATTGTTTCACCATCCCTTTGATGTACAAAAGCATGTATCCCCATCTGGTCTTGCCAGACCGCCTTCGGAGGGTGTCTGGCCTCTCACCTGTAGGATCCTGATAGCAACGTCTCCCGGGGTCCTGTATTAAATGCATAAAGTCCCATCATTTACGACCTCCCTCTGGAATCCCTCTCGTGACCAGTATGACCTTCGCAAGACCCCGCATGAGGAACACAGTATGAGGAATGAATTAATTCGGTGGGTTACCTGAACAGCATAATCCACAATTAATTCCACCACAATGAAGTTGAGAGTGACTGTAAAAATGGCCATGGATCAGATCAACACCAAGGACACCTTTGCACTACCTCCCAAACCAAATTTATGACTTTCTGGATTTAATGTGGAACTTCACTCTACCATCCTAACCTAAGAAACCTTCCAGCGTTGCTGGAGACTTTTGTTAAGTAGTAACCTCTATTAAGGCCCATCTTCTACTCCACATCGTGGGTCATGGCCTCACAAACTCATGATTAAAAGTTGATTGTACTTCTGTTCTTACTATCTTACAAGATTGTATGAATTCTGGGACTTTATGGAGGTATGTGATGCTAGAGTGATGAAGTCTCGGTTGTAATGTGAAGAATGCTAACCACCATGCTATCTTACTATTAGTTATATAAGTTTAACCTGTTTCTTCCCTTTTTGTCTGTTAAGGCTGATAAATTAAATGGCCAACTTTCAGATTTTATTTTTAATTTCTAAAAGAGTCAGTGGTACACACCTCCCGTGTGTGGGGCCATAATCCATACACCAGGTCAAACCCACCAATTAGGAGTAAGCTAATGAATATTCAGTTACCAAGCCCCAATGAGCATCGAGATCCACCCAGCAGGGGACGGTACCGACCGCAGATAAAATCTGGTGCGCACTCTGAACATCATCATCATTTTTTAGACACACTTTTCAAGGCACTATTTTTCTAAGGTTTGAGCTGCGTGCACTTTTCTGAGCTTTGAGCTTCTAGCTTATTGCTCCTGGCCAACCTTCGGTGACTTCAGCCTACTCTACAAAGTTTTCTCCAGATATCATCCAGAAACACCGAAAGAAACTTATTGTCAACCTCAAGGTTAGAAACAGATCTGAGAAGTTTATGCTTTTGTTTTCACGTGTTTTTGTTTGTTAAACCACCGTGAGTTTCCACCTTAAATGACTGGCGCCCAGTTGTTCTGACCTCCATCATAAGCAAGTGCTTTGAGCAGCTGGTTAGAGACTTCATCTGCTCCTCACTACCTGCCACCCTGGACCCACTGCAGTTCGCCTACCAACCAGAACAGGTCCCTGGATGAGGCAGTTAGCCCTCCCACTGCACACTGCCCTCCGGTCCCACCTGGACAAAAAGAACAGCGTAATGTGAGAATGCTGTTTTGTGGAACTACAGCTCAGCATTACAACACCATCGTCCTGTTCGAGACTCGACATTCAAGCTTCGGGAATCATTGGGTCTAGAACAGATATTCTTTTTGTGAGCTGGATTCCTGAACTGCCTGACGGACCGATGCCAGGTGGTGAAGTTGGCTGGCATCACCTCCTCCTCACTGACCCTTAGCACTGGAGCCCCACAGGGTTGTGCGCTCAGCCCTCTCTTGTACTCCCTGTATACGCACGCCTGTACAGCCAGACACAGCTCCAATGTCATCATCAAATCTGCAGATGACACTACAATTGTGGGCCTGAATAGAAGCCTATGGGCAGCAGCTGAGCTGTGTGAATATGT
Organism: Prochilodus magdalenae; assembly: GCA_024036415.1. Taxonomy (NCBI): domain Eukaryota; kingdom Metazoa; phylum Chordata; class Actinopteri; order Characiformes; family Prochilodontidae; genus Prochilodus; species Prochilodus magdalenae. The sequence goes on from JAMWET010005288.1 coordinate 10,756, forward strand.
AAATATCAGACTGAATGAAGCTACTGATATCAGGTTGTATAAGGCAAGCCTAGGCCCTAAAACAACAGGGGGGTAGTTATACAAACCGGATTCCAAAATTTGGGACTCTAAACTAATTGTGAATAAAAACTGAATTCAATGATGTGGAGGTGCCAACATCTAATATTTTATTGAGAATAGAACACAAATCACAGATCAAAAGTTTAAACTGAGAGAATGTATCATTTTAAGGGAAAAATATGTTGTTTCAAAATTTCATGGCGTCAACAAATCCCAAAAAAGTTGGGACATAGCGGCCCGCCTTTTTCACCACTGTGTGGTATCATCCCCTTCTTTCCTACAGACACTCAAACAGACGTCTCGGGGACCCTGTGGAGACCAGTTTCTCACAGTTAGAGAATAGGAATGATCTCCCACTCATGTTGCTAATACAGGCCTCTAACTGTTTCAGTTCTAGTCGTCTGGGCTCTTGCTTTGTCGTCGCACTCTTCCTCTTTATTATGCTCCAAATGTTCTCTATAGGTGAAAGATCTGGACTGCAGGCTGGTGCTGCGTTCAAGTACCCCGGATCCTTCTCCTACGTAAGCCATGATGTTTTGTGATTGCTGCAGAATGTGGTCTGGCATTATCTTGTTGAAAAATGGCAGGGTCCTTCCCTTGAAAGAGATGACGTCCTCAGATGGGAGCATATGTTGTTGCTAGAACCTGAACATGGTTCTCTGCATTATGTGGTGCCTTTCCAGACTGCAAGCTGCCCATGCCACAAGCACTCATGCACAACCCCATACCATCAGTGATGCAGGCTTTCTGAACGGAAGCGTTTGATAACAACTTGGGTTTTCTCTTGTCCTACGTCTGGTCCGGAGGGACATTGGCGTACCCAGTGTTCACATAATCGACGTCAAATCCGTGACATCATCTGATCACAGAAACAGTCTTCCATTTTGGCCACCACTAAACAAGCTGGGGGTGGGAAAGGCTACGATCATCTCCCATTTTAAAAGACCCCCTGTCCCAGTAGCAAACGTGTCTGAAGCCTTGTTGGAGCATTGCTTAGACACGGCTTTCCTTTTTGGCACTGTAGAGATTTCAGCTGGCAGCGGCGGATTGGCACGGTGAGATTGTGGTTTCAACTGCCAATGCTTTCTCTGGAAGTATTCCTGAGTCCCACTTCTGTTATTTTCCCTTGACAGTGGCCTTCCTGTTTTGACGGTCGCAGTGTATCGTTTTAAGGGCCCGGAGATTCACGAGCATACCAGTATAGTTTTACGGCCTTAGACCCTTACGCACAGCGTTGGTCCTAGTGATTCTCTGAACCTCGTTATGATGAATGTTATAGCCACGGTTGCATGGTGATAACTTGAATAGTCTCTTGCTATTTTTTACGCCTGGGTAAGCACCATTCTGGTATTCGCTGCACTATCTTATCTGCGCAACAATGGTGGAATTGGGTGATCCTCTTACCCATCGTTGGCTCCACGAGGAGAAAACACTGACACTCTGTAGAAGCTCTCTTTACTATACCAATCATGTTCGTCCAAATTGACACCTAATTTAGTGTTAAATTGTGTCGTTCCAGCTGTTCTCGTTATATGCCCATTTTAACCTTTTCCTCTCAGCGATTAATTACTGCATAACTTTGTCCCCACTTTTTTGGGATTTGTGTTGACAAGCCAGTGAATAATTTTGAAACAACATTTTGCGTCCTTAAAATGATACATTCTCTCAGTTATAAAACTCTTGATCTGTGATTTGTGTTTTTCTAATTCCTGAATAAAATCTATTAGATATTTGGCACTGGGGGTCCACATCACTTGCATTCAGTTTTTATTCACGAATTTGTTATAGTGTCCGCAACTTTTTTTGGAATCCGGTTTGTAGGTAGACCTGGGTTGAGCTTGCCTTAGATCAGATTGATGTCCTACCCATCATTCAATGGGGAACACAATAATCGGCGGCAACGTTGGCACATGTGGGGGTATGGGCTGTTCTCTGGGTTCATTTCCAGCTGTAGGGCAATCCTCGTGTTTCCTTCTGTTGGGGGTTTTGCATGTTCCTCTTTGTGGTGTCTGTGTTGGTTTTCCTCCTCCCCGTCCAAAGTGTTGAATTTTTAGGTGCTGATTGTGAGTGAAAGATTGTTTTGAGTGTGCTTATCTGTATGTTTGCCCTGTGATGAGTTGGTGATCTGTCCAAGGTGTTTCCAGCTTTGAGTTTTCTGCTCCCTTCTAAGTATATACAATGTTCGATGTGGGTATAGTGTATACATGTTATTATGATCCACCGCAAGCTCAATATCTGCTATTTTTATTTGGTACAGCCTGTGCCGGCGACCACAGAACATGCAGCAAGACAGGCTTGGAATGACTCGGTAAGGCCCTGATAGGTTGTCACAGGTATCTGGAGTCCTGCTGCCAGCAGTGCATCCCATGGCTGCTGGGAGGTGCATGGGGGAGGATCCCTAGAGTGAACATGACGATCAAGGTGGTTCCACAGATGCTTAAATGGGTTCAGGTTTGGGACCAGGGTAGCGCTTGGAAGTCTTGGTCATGATATTCCAACCAATGTCAGTCATTTCTAGCTGTGGGACACGTGGGCATTTGGGGCCCGTTGCTGGAAGATAGTCCCAAAATCGCCCAGCCAACATTATACAATCAGACATGTGTGGTGTGCGTGTGACGATGATCTCAATAGGATGGATCCCATACCCAGATGCCGTATGAGAATTGCTTTCACATGGATTATTTGTGAGTGGGCACCAGGGTAATGCCTTGTGAACGGTTGACTTCTTTCTCCATCCTTTTTAATCTAGTGGTTTGTGACCATGTTTAGCTACTTTATTAGTGTCTACAGTGTCGCGGACTATAGGTTCTGATAACCGCTGTTTTCTCTGTATTTTTTATTTTTTTGCCCTGTTCTTGCATAATGGTCAGGGTAACCACCCACAGGAACCCCACAGAGCTACAGGTATTGGATGTGAGGTGGTGAAATCATGCTCGAAGCACTGGCAGTTGACGTACCAAACGTGGGGTGTGTGAGCAGGGATCATGAACAACATGCTAGTTGCTGGCGCCGGAGAACATATCTGCTCTGTGATGGTCCTGTGGGGGTCTTGGTCATCGATGAACAGGATAAAGCGGTCAAGCCCTGGTATGACAGAATCGAGAACAGATGGATGTTTATGTCTAAAGTTACACTTGTTGGTATATGCATAGTAATCGAAATTGGATTCTTTGACTCGCTTCGTGTGCAGAGCTTGACGGAGCTGTCCTAATTGTTTTTGTTTTTTTACAATTGTTTGGAGTTTTATCAAGGTAATTAATACAAGGTAATGTATGACCTTCCTACAACGCCTGGGCATGCTTCTGATGAGGTGGCGGATGGTCTCCTTAGGGATCTCCTCCCAGAACTATCTGGACTAGAAGCATTCCCGCCAACGTCCTGGACAGTCCTGTGTGGGGCATACGTGACGTTGGTGTATGGAGCAGAGGACGCCAGACTGTGGCTCAATCGGTATTCATGTCTGGGGGAACGGGCGGAGGCCCTTCGCATCGGCTTCTAGTGCCCTTCATCTTGCAGGAAACTGGCTGACCAACGAAAACACTCCATGCCACATGAGGTCTAGGCACTGTCCAGACATTGAGGAGGAGCCCAGGGGCCAACTTGCAACAGCATATTGCCTCATGGTCATCACGAGGGGCCTGCGGGATCCCTCATCTCGGTATCTGACTGACAGTCAGGGCTAACTAACAGTCCGGCCATTACCTGGAGCGATCCGAATGAAGGGCTGTGCGGAACCCTCCAAAGACAATTGCCCACCCAACACCATTCACTTGTGACTCCACTGTGCTCTGCCAAACGCGGCTCATACGGCATGAAGGAGTGGCTGCCAGGCAGCAGATCGCTCTGAATGGCCCACGAGCTCATTATCCAGAACTCTGTCTGACCGTCTAGGTCACATGTGTATCAGTGTGTGAAACGGGGCTGCTGTTCAGTTTGTTGCAAGCAACACATGCGGGCAAGGCGGCACATGGCGAATTTGCCCAATCCCGGGTGATTCTCGACATGGCTAACCATAGCCACGCGATCCCACTAAAAAAAAAAGACACGGGTTGTTGGGACTGTGAGCACAACCACCTATATCATCTTTGGACGTCTGGGCCCTCATTACCATCCTCATCGAGATCGGTTCTACCTATTAAGAATTTCGTTTTGTTTGGACAGACAAATGCCACAAGTGGCCTCTGGAGAGGTTTTTTTGCAGGGCTCTGGCTAGTAGCTCCTCCATGTTCCCTAGCCTTGCACAACAAAGGTGGGAGGTTAAGCGGTCCTAAGCTTGCTGAGAACTTGTTTTCCCTCACTACAAGCGGCCTCCCTCCACGTCTCCCTGGCTGTTACTGTCCTGTCTCCTGGTAGCAACAGCCTCCAGGCTATGGACACTACGCGTGACAGACACATGCAAACCTTCTTGCCACCGTAGGGCTCGCCCTGATGGGCCATCCCTGGACTGATCTGCACCCCAAACAATACCTTGACCACTTGTGTGGGTTGTAGCAGTCCCGTCTCAGGATGACCACAAGTGTGAAAGCACCACCAAACCAACGTTCAAAAGTGGCCCAGATACATCAGCCAGAAAAGCATAGGTAACATTAGAAGGTGGTCTGTGGTCTCCACCCACGCTGCAGAGAACCACCTCTCCTTTACTGTAGTGTGATCTAAATCGCCAATGCTTTCCAAACCTGTCTTGTACTATTCCATTTGCACAACAGCATGTTAAATTGATTGTCACGGGATGGGGCAGTGCTTGCTTCCTAAGTTGGACAGTGTTGATTTTCAGAGAGTAACCTTTTATACTTACTTGCAGTGTGTTTTCAAAAGTAACGATTATGTGGTCCATTGATGGCTGGCGCACAAGCACGTGAATCAGTAAGTGCAACAAGGACGTATAATCATTTAGCGAGGTTAGCTTGTGTCTTGGAAAGTCATGAGGTGTATAAGAGGCTCCGCAGTGCCAAAGAAGGGATGACGCAGTAAGCTCAATGACTTCACATGCAGAAGTTCTCGGACGATACTGCTATTGTGGCCAATGTGAGGGGAGGGCAGGAGGCAGAGTACAGAAACCTGGTGGAGGACTTTGTGGCATGGTGCCATAGAAACAACCTGCTACTGAACACTTCCAAGACTAAAGGAGATGGTGGCGGACTTTTCGCAGGGAGCCGAACCACTCATCAAGCCGGTCCTCTGTTGAGGTGGGTGGCAAGTAGAGATGGTTAAGGACCCTAACAGGTATCGATCGTACTGCATCCTGGATGAGAGGTTTGGACTAGGTCAGATCAATGCGGGCTGATATCGCTGTACAGGCAAGGGCATCAGCCGACTATACTTCCTGAGGAGGCTGGGGTCCTGTTACCATCTGGTAAGGAAGCTCCTACAGAGGAAGCTCCCGGCCTCGTTGGAGGCGGGTCTGCTATTTTTCCTTCTCCTCCTCTCCTACCCTTGTCATTCGCTGCTTTGGCTTTCTTCCTGTCCTCGTCTGGCATTAGCTAATTTCCTAGAGACTCTCATTCACACGGCTCCTCAACTTGTTTTCGACCAAAAAGAATGGAATTTGAATTAACTAATGGTGGGCTCTCAACTGCAATTGACAACCTCGAACGAGAAAGCATGGGTTCGGGTGGAACCTGTCTGTCCTGATGGGAATGTTTGCGAGCTGGCTACACGTAGGACGCTTTGGAAGAGGTGGCGGATCGTGGGCCTGGCGACATCTTGTCCGTGGAGTTTACATGACATCGGACTTCTACCTTTCTGGCACAATGATCCACAGGGGATTTTTGCTGATTGGATTAGGCATTGCCTGCTGGTGCATCGTGTGATGGAAAGGCGTGGGGAAACCACACCCAAAAAAGCTGTCCAAAGGCCCCAAGCTGCCCGAGGCATGATGGACGGCAGTGGGCAAGAGCTGTCAGCCTGAGAATGTGACTCTTAATAACCGCTTCATTTTAAGCCCGGGGAACAACATCTCAGAGAAGCGAACGGCTTTCGCGAAGGAGTGGTGGAGAAATTGAGACCATTGATGGACAAAAGTGATGACCGGGGGGGGGATCGCGCTAAAACCATGTCAGTGTGGTTCACTCGCCCAAACAAGTAGAGTTTAATCTGCTTTCGGCTCCCGCCTTATCAGCACTCGGCCTTGTGGATGATGGGGAACATTCCTCAGAAGAACACTGGGGCGTGAATCTCTCCCTGGTTACCTAATTCACTGGATGTGTCTCTGACTGGGAACTATTGTTGCCAGGCAGTGAGACTTTCGGCCCCCCCCCACCCTCCTGTACCCTTTCCCATGCCTTCATTGCTTGGTCTTTTTGTGTATTGTATGTACCTATGTGCTGAGGTTTTTTGATGTTCCTACACTGTGCTCTTCTAGGGCACAGTCTGGGGGTATGCTTTTTTTCCCCCCTCTTCTTCCCCTTGTATTCCTTCTAATTGCAGAAATGATGGCGGCGCGTGTACACTCTGCAGCTTACCCTGTCTTCCTGTCCTGTCCTGTTTCCCCCTTGTATGTTATTGTGTGTTTGGATGGGTTGATGGCTAATTTCGCCGGTACTTGTGACTGTGTGACAATAAAGGCAATTCTGATTCAGTTATTCCAAAATATGTTAATGGATAGATGTGAACTATGTTAAACAATTGTATTAGTGAATCAAAATTTGGAAACAGTTGTGTGAAGTCCACTGAATGTGAGTCAGTGATATAGAGACAAGGGTACTCGACCACAACGACGGTTGTTAGGGATTTTGGGGAGAAAATTGGAGGTTTATGTCGATGGGCATATCCTAGTGGGATGGCAACGCAAGCTCTTGTTCCCAGAAGATTTGGTACAAAGACACATTTACTAATTGATCGGCTGGCGTAGCCGCGCTCCGCGTTTATTGGGTATCTATCGGTGGTAACTTGTGACGGCGTGTTTTGTAGTCTAACCAAAAAGGCGCCTTATCACTGATCCATTTCCTCTGAAAACCACACAACACTGTGTATCCTACCATTGTTCTTTATAAGTGAAGTGTCTGGACTACTCGCCCCTGTAGCAACTCATTTGCCTATGCTACTACTTTGCATGCTTGAAAGTCTTTGAGTAAGAGCACCGTCAGAATGGGCAATACTAAGAATACTAAGGACATACACATGAATCACTTGGGGTAGGATGCAGTTTTGATGGACCTAACAATGTTTATGAGAGTGAATTATGGTGGATGCAGTGTGAGACAGTTTGATGTTTGGGTGAACACACTCCAGTGTGTTAAATTGAGCAGAGAACTCCCCTTGTATCTTTATGAGTGGAAACTGTGTCCAGATGCAGTGACCAAGGTCGCCGAACACTTAATGCAACTAGCTCTGGAGAAAACACAGTTGTCTGGAACTGATTACATGGAACATGTGGACACTCCATGTGCATGAGGGTCCGGATGAGCATTATGAGAAGGAAATGTTTAAAGACTCTTGCAAACGTGCTTGACGGGGCGGTCGTGAGTCATAGAAACCAGTGCCTCATTATATTGCGGTAGGTGGAATACAGATCACTGCAATGTGTCTAAGTGCAACTAAATCATTGTGCTAACTCTCATAGGGCCTCCACCGACTCTGCACAGTGCTGCCAGACAGAACTGTGGGACGTAGTGGATTCAAAACCTCATTTCTCACTAGGAAAGCTCAACTTCTCAATGGGTACCGTAACCGATGTTGAAGGGCTTGGTTAAAACGGTACCACGGATGTCAGGCGTGAGTTAAAAACTGCTGAACCAGTATGTGTTGAGATTACACAAAGATCAGGAGTTTCTATGGGATGCCTATGAGCCGCTCTACAGACTCGAGTACATCCTCTAAAACAATCAGGATGGCCCATTGATGATCTAGGGCATGGCCAGTGCCAGGTTTTTCTGAGGTCCTTACGAACTGATAGGGCAGGGAAGTAATTGTCCCCTTGTATCCGGACTCCCATGCCCAGTGCGGCGCCCACCCCCCATTTTTCCTGTAAAAATAACTCGTAAGCCACTACAGCCCGATGGGTGGAGATTCGTACAAGACCTGCAGGCAGTAAATGCTGCTGTCAGACACCGAGCACCAGATGTTCTAAACCCCTCACAATTCTTGGCCAAGTTCCCCCAGAAAGTCAGTGGTTTTCTTTAATTGATCGTAAGCGAAACGTTTTTTTCAGTACGTCCGTGTTCACCCAAGGACAGTCGAGTACTGGTTTTATGCATTTACTTTCAATGGCAAAGCCATACACATTCACGACGGTCCTAAGCATGTGTCAAGGCTATTGTGAGATCACGCTTCCAGGCATCGTAACAATCAAGAATTGCTAAACGTGGGATGAGCTCTCATTCCGGACCCACGCACTGCTTACTGGTGAAATAACATAGAACCCTTTAGATGTAGCTATAGTTAAAAAAATAACACCGAGTGGGCATCGAGTTACACCTGCAAAACCCAAACCCTCCGTCACCTAAGTAGAGAGGGCCACAAGGCCCTAGCACTTTCGTTAGTTTTTTAAAAAACGTCAAGTGGTTGAGCCTCGATTTCAGAAAACAAGTGCACTTTGGTAGGGCCCTACGACATTCTCGGACCCAAAAAAGGAAAAGGGTTTCTGCGTGGAAAAAGAGTCTCTCTGCCAACGCCAAATAAAAAATTCCCTAAACCAGTCACTAATGAAGGCAGGGTTTTATTGTTTTTTTAGAAATGTGATCTCTACTGCAGGGCATTTCATATCCCCAATTACTCACTTTTGCGCAAAGCACCTATTTGGGGAAAATGACCCCATAGCCTCGAGCAGCGTCCTTCACGGTGCAACCTCTAAGGTTGCCTGGACGCCTGAAGCAGAGGAAGCATTTGAAAATTTGAACTCCAATTTGGGGTCTTCCAGACCCTCTCAAACTGTTTGTGTTAAACTGTGGATGAAAAGAATGGTTGTACAACTTCTGTTCTTCTGCAGAAACATGGAGACAGACTGCGACCAGTGGCCTATTTTTCAGGTAAAATGGATCCAGTGGCAGCAGGCCTTTCCCTTTGCCTTCCATGCTTATCTGAACTTCCTTGTCCTGCATGCTGTAGTCCATCGCTGATGTCTTTCTGGCTGCTTTCCTGTTGGAGCAGGAAAACTTCACATGTTTCCCAAATGAATCTAAACATTAACAGATGTCTTCTGTTGCAGGAGCTGTACCACGTCCACGCCCTGAACATTTCCAATCATCCACATGCCGCTATTACATGAGCATAATTATCTCATGTATCAGTAACAACAATACCATGTAAAGTTTTTTATTTACTGTTTTATTTTCTCCCTCCTCCATCTACACTTTCTTTTCTACTTTCTTCTCTGACTTCTTTTCTTTCCTTCTCCTGCAGTTGTTCCCTTTTGGCCTGCTCGTACTCAGCCACGGTGACCCCATTCTCCCAGTGGATCCTGTGTGGAGAGGAAGCGTTGAGAGGTGATGTTAATGCAGGACGTCTTCTCTTTCTTTTAAAGGCACATTTTCAGAGACATGAGTCACAAAGTCCAGCTTTATGGTGACTTTAAAACAAAGTGGTAGAAAACCTCCTTAACCAGGATAAAATTAAAGACTAGCAACCACCTGGGATACTACAGGAATGCACTAGCAACCACCTGGGATACTACAGGAATGCACTAGCAACCACCTGGGATACTATACCAATGGACTTGCAATACCTCAATATCTATCGGAGCACATACCCAACGACATCCCAACAACTTGACCCAACAAACTTAAATAACAACATCACAGAAACAGAATCTACTATTACCATATAAACCCGATAACATTCAACAGGAAAATCGGACTCACTGATCAGGACAAGCCTGTGTTCGTACTCCTCCACCTTCTTCATGCTCTTCTTCATGGACTTCTGATGTTTCTCTTTGAGTTTGTCATTGATCCAGCCAACGAGGCTCCACCTCCTGGTCTTACATTTGGCCTGTGTCTCAGTTCCAGTCTCACGGCCGGCTTCGTCCACCAGCTCAGAAGAAGCCTGCTCAGCTTTTGAGAGGTCAGTCTGACTCTCTGAAGCCCGTTCCACTGGTTCACTGACCGTCTCCTCAGTCTTTAGAGCACGTTCCAGCAAGACAGAGCCCTCCACATCCTTCTGAACGTCCACTGTCTCAGCATCAGTGGTGTCTTCAGTCGGGGAGGGCTCAGATGGTATTGGCTCGTCCGGGATTGGGTGAAGGGGCTTAACAGAGATGGTCAGCGGCTCTCCATTTACTAAAACAGGCCAGCTGTCTTTCTGAGGCTCCTCTTCCTCCTGGAGCTCAACCAGCTCCTCACCGTTGCTGGGAGACTCCTTTACTCTCCTCCTTCTGCCTCCAAAGAAAGACCGGCGCTCATGAATGGTGTTTACTCTGAAGATGTTCACACCTGGAGAGAACAATTCCTTCATCATCTCTCTCTTCCTTTTCGTTGCTCTCTCCATGTGCTGCCGTCTGCTTTATCTTTTCACACTCCAGCTCTCCCTCACTCATCTCTTTCTCCTCCTCCTTTTCCTCCACAACCTTCTCTACCTCCACCTCCAGCTCACTGACTTCTTCTCTGTTTGGAGGTTCTGTCTTTACCTCCTCAAACACTGGCAGCTCCATGTCAGTCTGCCAGTCTGCTCCACTCTTCCTTCTTTCTCCTCCTCCACCTTATTCTCCACATCATCTGTTCCTTCGCTCTTCTTACTCTCCATCTCTCTTATGTTCTTTTTCTTCCTCCATCTTCCCCACCACCCTCTTTTTTTTTCATCTCTGTTTCTCCTATGTCCTTCAAGCTCAGAATTGGTTCCACTGTTCTCCAGCAGGTGGCATCTCTCCACTAAGTTCTCCGGTTCTCCTCCTCCATCTCTTTCACCATTTCCTGGTCTTTCCATTCTTGGTCACTCTCTTCTTCCAGGCTTTGTTCTTTCTCCTCTCTCTTCTTGTCATTCTCCTCCACCTCTTCCTTACTGATTTCCAAATCTCTTTCCATTTGTTTCTGTCTTTCTTTCTTCTCTTTCTCCAGCTTTCTCATGTGTTCTTTAAGACAAGCAGCTAACTCTAGCTCTCGTTCCTTCTGTTTCCCTTCCTCTTCATTTCTCTCTCCATTTCGACCATCACACTTTCCTTTTTCTTCATACTCTCTCCTTTCACTTCCAGCTCTCTTGGAATTTGCTCCTTTGTTTCTTGAGGCTCCAATTCCAGGCGCTGTCTTTCCTCTTCTGCTGTCTCTTTCTTTTCACATTCTATCCATTTCTCTCTTTTCACCTTCTCTTGTTCTTCAGGCAGTTGTCTCTCCATCTCCTGGACTTTCTCTTTCCCAGTCCTCAATTCTTCCTCTCTCTTTCTGCCTATCTCCAGACATCTCTGCTTGCACTTTTCTACCTGTTTGTTGAGTCTATTTTTCCATTTCTCCTCTTTCATCTCTCTTACTCGTCTTTCCACCCCACACTGTTCTCTCTCCATCTCCTTCTCTCACATTCTGTCCTGCAGCTCCTTCTGCATTTGCTCCTGTCTCTCCTTCAGTGCTCTCTCCATCTCTGCTCTTTCACTCTCTTTCCTTCTCTCCATGTCTTTCAGCAGGGTACCTTCTAGCTCTTTCGCCTCTTTCCTCACTGCCTCCATCTCTCACTTTCTGTAGAGCTCTTCTAGTTCCTCCTTTCTCTCTTTCAGTCTCAGTCCATCCATCTCTTTCTTTTCCTTCTCCCTTTTCTGATCAGTTTCTTTTCTTTCAGACTCCCTCTCCTCTCTCCAGCTCTCCAAGAAAGCCATTTTCTCCTTCATTCTGCCCATCTATCTTCTCAGAGCCTCCTCTCTCTCTGTCTGCAGTCGGTGCAGGAGGAGCAATCTTTCTCCCTCTACATCCAGCTTGCTCTTCTCTTTCCTCATCAGTTCCTCTTTTATTCTCTCCACCTCTCTTTTTAGCTTCTTCCCTCTCTCAATAAGTCTCTCTATCTCCTTCTCCTGCACTGTCACCTCCTCATCTCCTCCATCCTTCTGATGTCCTCCTCTGTCCTCTGACTCACTCTGACTCTCTTTCTCTCCTTCTCTCTGAGCTCTTTCAGCTGCTACTTCTCCAGCTCTCTGAGCCTCTCCAGTTCCCTCCTCTCCTCCTTATTCTGCCTCTCTCTCTCCATCAGAGCCTGGAGCCTCCATCGGATCAGCTCCATCTCCTTCTCTCTCTCCACTTCTCTCCGGAGCTGCCGGAGACTTTCAGCTTGTCTCCACCTCTCCAGGAGTCGCTCCTCCATGCTGAAAAAGCTCAGCTTTGAGAAGCAGCTGCTCCAGAAGCCGCAGGCGGGGGGACGGAATCTGGAAGACAGGCCTCGCTCCTGGTGGGAGTGATCAGTATGGCGTATGTTATTATTAATGGTCATAGATTACAATCAAACACATGCTGTGTTCTATCGTGGCTTATCAGGACAGCAGGAGGATCCTAGGTTAGAGCCTGCCTTTTGTTAAAGCCTGACCAGCTGCATCTCAGCTCATAGGTATATGCCAGCTCTGCCTCTAGTGTTACCGTCTGCACCTGTGTCTTGTTTGTAGTGCAGTGTTTTGGTATCACGGTAAAGTTTCTGAGCTGCCGTTCTTCATTTCCTACATGTGCTGAGTGAGGTGCTCTCCTAAACAGAGTAGTAGATTAATATCGTACCTGCATGGCTTTCAGGATCCGTCTGACTCTCTCCATCATCTCCCTCTCTTCTGCCTTTTTCTCCACTAGCTCTATTTGTGAAGTTTAGATTCTGAAATCATAGATACATAAATCTCTTCAGTCTCATTAATACCAACTTACCTCTACCAGGTGCGTACGAGGCGCTACAGCTGTCACAAGTTGGTGATTAAGCCTGATTACTTGGTAAACAAAAGATTAATTAATTAATTTACATAGCAGTACATTTAGAAATGGTAGGTTCTAGACTGGATCACTGGATTTACAGGTAGTTCCTGCATAAAACTCCAGGTAGGATATTTAAAATCAGCACAATTTAAACTATGAGGATAAAGTTGCTTCTTATTTTCCAGTTTCTTGTTGGAATTGTCCCGTTCCACCTTAAACGTACAGAAGCTGCATTCTGCAGCCACAGGTGTTATAATAATAACTGCAGCACCGTTTAAGGTGGAACAGGAGAATTCCAAAGAGAAGCTGGAGAACAGGACGCTGAAATCAGCCTCGTATTAGAACTCCAGGTAGGATGAGGGCGAGCGGTTCAATAGGTCCTTTTCACACTTCCGCATTCTTTTTTCCGGAAACACGCGGATGGGTAACGCTAGTTCCGCTAAATAGTAAACATCACCGGTTTCTAAACATTACACAGTGCTGCTACAGCAGAAGATAGTAGCTTCAGCCATTAGCATTAGCTCAGTTAGCATGCTGCTAGCTCCGTTAGCTCAGCTAGCGTGCTGCTAGCTCTGTTCACCACAGAGCAGGTTCGATTCTGAGTGCCAGAAGCTGTACTGACACAAATGGAGCTCTCTGGTGTTTTTCTGCTTTCTTCACCAGCCTGGGGGAACATACAGCTCACCCTCATGTAACCACCGCTACTCTGTTCTAGGTTCTCAAAAGCTCCTCCCACCTTCTAGACACGTCATCAGAAGGGGGTTAAACTGGTGTTCACAGCAGAAGTTCTCCCTGTGGAGAGTGGGCGGGGGGGCGTTTGTATATGTGCCCCTTTAAAGCTCATTAGAGTTCAGTAAAGATGTTCTAAAGTTCTTTTATAGGTTCTTTAGCTCCTGTCTTACCTGTACTGAGCTCTCCTGGTTCACAAATATATACGATGTATTAAGAACAGTCGGTTCTTAGTGTGAAACGCTGCTACTGATGATCTGCTCTGGATCAGAAATGCTGCTTTACTGGATGTTCACCGGGTTGACGGTGTGTTTGTGTTTTATACGCACGCTACTTTAGTGCAACATCGATAGCTTGTGCTAAAGTGGCTTCGTCTTCCCGTGTAGCGACGGTCAGGCACCGCTGTTATGCCTTGTGTCCCGGTAACAGTCGCTGGCTTCGTGCAGCAGTAAACGAGTGCGTGTGGCCACAGCGTGGTTGCTGCACAGCTCAGTGTTAGTGTTGTGTCGTTCGAATGAACGAATCATTTGAGTGAACGTACTGAATCGAATCACCTACTCAGCTGATTCGTTCCTTTCTCAGTTCAGTAGTTGAGCTCAGCAGCGACCGTGCAGGCCGGCAGGGGAACTGCTGTGTGGTCTGTGAATCACTGAATCACCCGCGAAGCTGGTGGCGGAGACTCTCATTGCGAGGGAACTGTGGTTGCTCAGTGATTCGTTCACTGAACTGAGGGTTCCCGTTCACTCACTGATTCGTTCACTGAACGTACTGACACTGTGATTCACATTCGCGCTGCCACCCAGAGAACTGTTGCTGAGGACGTGATTCACGTTTGCGCTGCCACTCACTCACATGGAGTCAAGCCATATAAACATAATCACACACCTCCCCCTTGTTTTAAAAAAAATATGAATGACAGCTTATTACACATTTCAGATTATGGCAACAAATATATGAATAGAAGATTTTTTACAACACTCTCGTCTCCTGGTCCCGGAAGCCGTGAACTAAACTGAAACATGAACCGTTCAGCCGTGTATCAGTTAGGTGGGTCGGAGTCGCAGGCTCCTCCTATCCAAGCACTGAACGATTCGGTGAACGAATCTTTTGGACGAATCATTTTAGTGAATTGATTCTAATGATTCAGTTAATCTAAAAGAGCTGCTGTGCCCATCACTACTCGGTGTGGTTGGGAGCGTATCGAGGTATAGCGCTTTTATTTGTCCTATCGGGGTCTCTGTGTGCGCCTGCGCAGTGCTCCTCTGGTTAGCCAGCGGCTAAGTGGCTTCGCTGTTGGGGGCTGTTTGGGACTAGATAAATAAGCCCCAGGGTCCGTTTGGGGCCGTTTGCACTACATTAAAGCAGGTATGTGGTGTTGTGTATTTATTTAATATTTCACCAATCCATACAGCCTCTTTTGTGATTTTCTTACGTGTAGCTTTTAGCCACCGATGCTAGCGGCTAAAAGCCTGAACCAAGGGGTGGTGTAGTCTGGCACCTAGCATATAGGGGGCGCCACAGTAGATTAAAAAGTCCTGATCCGACATTAGAGATAGTTTTGTACTCTATTCAGGCTGCTGTCTTACAGAACACAAAAACAGACTTTACAGCTGTGGTCAAAAGTTTGGGGACGGCTCAGTTTAAGTAAAATAAATGACCAGTGTTTTAAATAATCAACATTTATTTGTCATTATTTTTTTATATATATACTTTATTTATAAGGAATCACAGAAAAACACAACCCATGCTAATAATGACAGTACGCAATCAGTAAATAGTAACTCGCACCAAAGCATCTAAAACAAACAAACAAAAAAAAGGAAATAAAAATAAATAAATAAATAAAATTAAATAAAATTAAAATAAAAAAAAAGGAAGAAGGAATAAATAAATAAATAAATAAATAAATAAATAAAATAAAATACAGGCTGTCGAGTTCCAGCATTACAAAGAATAAATGACAATAGATCAAACTGAAATATATCCAATATCAGACTGGGACTGGTATCAGTCTAGGACCTATCCAAATTGTTCAAAACCACTCCCCAAACACTCTGGAAGCGTTTATATGATTTGGTGTCATTGCAATGTAACCGATCCATTTGTATAATGAATAACATCTCACTTAAGCATCTCTTAAAACATGGTGCCACTGGGGATTTCCAGGATAAAAGTATGACTTTTTTAGCTGCTACCATACCTGCCAGAAGAGCTTGCTGTTGTGCAGAAGAAAAAGAAACAGAACTGTCAAAATAGCCAAAAATAGCAAGTTTGTAATCTGGGACAATGTCCACATTGAATGCTTCAGAGAACCAATGGAAGATGCCAACCCAATAGTCATGCAACACAGGGCAGGACCAGATTAAGTGAGACAAGGAACCTTCGGAGGTTTGACACCGGTCACACAAAGGAGAGACAGAGGAGTAGATGTTGTTCAACCTGGTTTTAGAAAAGTAAAACCTGTGTAATACTTTAAACTGTATGAGTCTATACCTGGAGTTCACTGAGCAACGATGAATACTGGACAAACTCTTCTCCCACATATCATCAGAAATTGCAGCACCCAACTCATTGGCCCACCCTACCTTTAGGGGGGTAGTATTGTCTGATGGCGATAATGCAGTAATAAATTTGGACACCAAGTGTCTAGTGTCAGGGGGCGAAAGTAGCAAATCGTAAAAAATAGATTCTTTTGGTTTAATTGAAAAAGAGGGTATATTTTTTTGAACATAGTGTCTGACCTGCAAATAACGAAAGAAATGAGAAGAAGGAAGACTATATTTAATTTTAAGCTGAGTAAAGGAAGCAAAACTATTGTCAAAATAAAAGTCTTTGATGCACTGTAAACCCTTCTCTCTCCATGTAAGAAACACATTATCTAACTGTCCTGGAACAAAAAAATGGTTATGAGCTATAGGAGTATAGCTGGAAACTGGAGACAGAGAAAGAAACCTCTTAATTTAATTCAGAATCCTTAAAGAGTTTTTAATTATAAAATTATTACCGACTATTCTATTGAGAGGTTTTGTCATAGAAAACAGTAAAACTGGTAAAGAGGTATTTGTTAAGAACTGTGCCTCTATACTTAACCACAGTGGAGCCCCATCAGGTAGTGAATGATCTATGATTCCTTTCTGCCAATAGGTAAGAGCCCTAGCATTGGCTGCCCAGTAATACTGCTTAAACACAGGTAGGCCTAGGCCCCCAAGTGCTGTCGGCCTTTGTAGATGTCTTTTTGAAATACGAGGGGGTTTATAGGCCCAGACAAATGAGCAAATAACTGAGTCTAATTGCCTAAAAAAGGATGAAGGAAGAAAAATTGGTATGTTTTGAAAGAGATATAAGAAACGTGGTAAAGTCACCATTTTGATAGCATTTATATGTCCAATCATTGATAAAGGAAGTAGCTTCCAGCATTCGATATTCGCTTTTAATTTGTCGACCATATGTTGAAAATTTAGTTTGAACAGATGTTTGGGATTTCTTGATATCTTAAGGCCCAGATATGTAAAATGATCATCAATTATTTTAAATGGCAATGATTTCAAGAAACTAGGACTATTAGGTTATTAGTAATGCACATAAATTCACTCTTGCTCCAATTAATTGAATAACCTGAAAGTCTACTAAAGAACACAACGTCTATATATATTTTAATAAGTTGGGGAACAGACAGCTCTGGGTCAGATATAAAATATCAGCAAGTCATCTGCATAATAAATTCACAAGACTTTCAGTGTCTTTCGCATTTAATGCCATGAATCTGTGGATGATTTCCTGATCCCTATTGCCAATGGGTTCGAGAGCTAAATCAAAAAGAAGAGGGGACAAAGGTGTCCCCTTGCCGACCCCACGATGTAGTTTCAAATGAACTAGAGCGCTCCCCATTAGCAGAAAAAATAACGATATAGTTGACATAGGACAAAGCTTGTAAATCAATAAAGCATCTTGACCAGTTGAAATAAAAAAGTCACCAATCCAAATCTTTTTGAGCACCTCAATCATTATAGGGCCATTCTAACTGATCACAAGCCTTCTTAGCATCCAATGATATAATTGCAGCCTCTTTATTTTTAATTTTGTCAGAGTATAAAATGTTGAAAAGGAGACGTGTATTCGCAAATGAAAATCTACCTGGTATGAACCCAGTCTGATCTGTGTGAATTATCTTGGAGATATGATTTCCAAGTCTAATCGACATAACCTTAGTTAAAACTTTTTGATCGAAATTTAAGAGTGCTATTGGTCTATAAGAAGCAGGGTCTAAGTCTTCTTTTCCTTTTTTCAACAATAAGATAATATTTGCTTCGTACAGGGATCTGGGCAACTTTTTATTCCTAACCGAATCGTTTATCATCCTCAACATATAGGGGACAAGTTGTTTACTAAAAGCCTTGTAAAATTCAGACCCAAATCCATCCGGACCGGGACTTTTGCCTGTTGGGAAAGCCTGAATAGCTTCCATAAGTTCAATTTCTAATATTGGAGCATCCAATTCCACTTTGCAGAACTCAGGTAACTGTGGTATTACAAGCTTATCAAAAAAATGTTAAAATCTTCCTCATTAACCTCCAAAGAAGAAGAATAGAGATTAGAGTAAAACTCTCTGAAACAACTATTTATTTGCTTTGGATCTGTAAGTAAGTCACCAGACTTTGCTTTGATTCTATGAATAGCTTGTTTGGATTTTATTCCTTTTAATTGTCTAGCCAATAATCTCTCAGGCTTATTTCCCAGTTCAAAATATTTCTGTTTCATTTTAAGTAAAGAAATTTCCACACATTTACTAAGAATTGAATTATATTCATATTTTAGTTTTAAAATTTTATTGTAGTCTGACTGTGCAAGAGAAGATCTATATGCATGTTCGATTAATGTAAGTTCCCTTTGTATTTCCAAAAGTCTGTCGTTGTTAATTTTCTTTTTTTGTGCTTCATATGAGATAACATAACCTCTCATGACTACCTTCAGGGACTCCCAGAGAGTAGAGTCTGAAACCTCACCGTTGTCATTAATTTCTAAGAATTCGTTTAGTTTCGACTTAATATATTGATTAAATAATGGATCTTTAAGCAAAAGAGGATTGAAACGCCAACTATATTTTTCTTTAGCTATATTACATTTAAGTTGGAGAGTAATTGGACAATGATCTGAAATCAAAATATTATGACACTTGGTGTCTTCCACATTAGAAATAAGTTCAGAATTCACCAAAAAATAATCAATCCTGGTATATGACTTGTGCACATGAGAATAAAAAGAATTCAGTAAATTTTTTAACACATTAACTGACAATAACACAGGTGGTGGCCTTTGAGAAAGTCTGTCCATATAAGGATCTAGAAAGCAATTAAAATCACCGCCCATTACAATGTTCATAAAATTATCCTCTGGAACAGCATCAAACAATTTACAAAAAAAATCGGGTGCATCAAAATTTGGGCCATAGACATTAACCAAAGTCAAAGGAAAAGAGTTAATGTGACCCGAGACTATAACATATCTACCCTGAGGATCACAAACCATAGTTTCCAAATGAAATGGGATATTTTTACGGAAGAGAATAGCAACACCTCTAGCTTTGGAAGTGAATGTTGCTTGATAGACCTGGGACACCCAATTAACTCTGAGTCTACTTTGTTGTGTCTTAGCAATATGGGTTTCCTGGAGGAAAATGATATCAGCCTTAAGGGACTTCAAATGTGAGAAAACCCTACCTCTTTTAACTGGGTGTCCCAGCCCCCTCACATTCCAAGAGGCAATAGTGACCCCAGCCCCAACATTGTTAATTACAGAAATCTAAGTCTGAAGGAAAACATTTTTAAAAAAATAGGGCGACAGCCTGAGAGGGAAGAGAAAATAAATAAATAAAAAAATAAAAAAAATAAAAACCAAGAATGAAAGGGGAAAAATAACATAACCTAACGTTAACACCCAGTTAAACATCCCACCCCAACTCAGTAAGCTCCTGCAAAAGAGAAGCACTGTATTAACCCTTGAAGACAGGAACA
>JAMWET010005289.1:0-2500 GCA_024036415.1 Prochilodus magdalenae
GCGGGTGGAGCTAAATTGTTATAGGCTGAATAGATTGGGCTAAACTACTGTAAACTTTATAGGTGGAGCTAACTGCAGTATGCTGTATGGGTGGAGCTAAACTGTTACAGGCTGAATGGGTGTGGCTAAACTGCAATGTGCTGAATGGGTGTGGCTAAATTGCTAAAGGCTGAATGGGTGTGGTTTAAATGCTGTAAGATGAAAAGCTGGGGCTAAACTGCTGTAGGCTGAATGGGTGGGGCTACACTGCTGTAGGCTGAATGGGTGGGATTAAACAGCTACTGGTTTAATGGCTAGGGCCAAGCTGCTGTAGACAAAGTGGGTGGAGCTAAATTGTTATAGGCTGAATAGATTGGGCTAAACTACTGTAAACTTTATAGGTGGGGCTAACTGCAGTATGCTGTATGGGTGGAGCTAAACTGTTACAGGCTGAATGGGCGGGGCTGTTGTAAACCTGCTGTAAGATGAATTATTAGTCGTATGTAAATGACGGTTGTAATATACAGTATATGTATATGTGTATATGTATAGGGTTGGACAGAGGCAGGAATAGACTTGGTCCTGCTATTCCAATTACTCCTTGTTTCCTCCGGAATGGAAGGAAAGTTCTCTGCTTGGGGCATTTTTCCTGTTTTCTCTCTTTGGAACTAAATCTAGCCCTAGCGCCCCGCAGTCCTCCCTCTCTCTCTCTCTCTCTCTCTCTCTCTCTCTCTCTCTCTCTCTCTCTCTCTCTCTCTCAGACAGATCTGCGCTCTGTAAGTGGAGCTCGGTGGAATTTGCCGTTAGAAATTCGTTTTTGGAAACACTGGAGGCTTTGTTATGACCACACAGCCTGATAGCGCGGTGCTCTATTTCAGTCTGTTTGCTCTTGGCTTTTTCCGGAATATTCTGCTGTCTATTCCGTCTCCTCTCTCTCTTCTGGCCAAGGAATCTTCATGTTTTTTTCATTTCCAGTCAGAGGAGCCCTTACGGACAAGCTATCCATTCCTCTGAGAGACGCGTCTGATGACGTCCTGATCTGTAAACGCAGCCTGATACTAAACTCCGTCTCGTCTAACTAACCTGGAAGCCCTGATATTTAAACACCTGGACATTTAATATGAGCCCACCGGATAAAATTCCCCCACCAGCACAGCTGTGATGGGGCATGAACTGGACAAGGTTCTGGATGTCGCCACATCAATCAGACACATCAAAGAATTGGTCAGGTGGTCCAGATGTGGTGGACGCCTTCCCTAGGCCAATTCCGAGGAGAATTCCCTGTAGACTGGGATTGTATCCACTGCTGGTAGACCCGTATGGCCGTACGCTTCCATACACCTGCAGATTCAGCTACTTCCTTGACACTATGGTCTTTGGCCACGCCCACATGCAGTCCCTCCTTTTAGCCAATCATTAGCATCTGCTCTGGAGCCATTTTCCACACATGGAACGAGACATTCCCTGCACTGTAGCACCTCCTCCCAATCTATGGATCCCGTCACTCACACCCCACAGGGGTTTATAGCCCCATCCTCCTCCTGCAGCGCCATCTACAGGAGCCTGAAGTTGCTAACAGAATTTACTTGTTGGATTGTATATATTATCGCTTGTCTCGTACGTGTGTCTCGTTCACTCGCGTTCAGTAGACATTACCGCCGGTCATGTGGTCAGCAGCGGAGACTCTCAGTGGTTTATCCAGCTCGGTTGAAGCAGCGAGACCCCCTGCTGAGTGATACCGCTGACCGACAGAGGTGCACTGCAGACAGGACTAGTGGATACGCTACCTCACTATCGACCTGCTGTGCTAAAGGCTACCATTGCTCTGAGAATCCAGCGGCTCCTTCCGCTCCTCAGTACCAGTCTCGTTCCACAGTGCTGATTGTGTTGTGGCTCATAACAACCACCTGGAAGACGTGGTAGACCCACCAACACCGTCTCAGTCAGATAAACAGCCCTAAGAGCTGTCACCTGTGAGAGAGGAGAGAACATCAAGCTGCTTCAGATCTGAGAACACCCACAGGGTATCCTCTCCCTCTCTCCCTCTCTCCCTCTCTCGTATTCTTTCCTCCTCCTTCCTCTCTGGTCTCTCCTGTATTAGCCTCCTGGTTGCTGGGGGCAACACTGCAGCCTCTAATTGCCTTGGTTGAAAATCCCATTAATGACGAGGTTTTAATGGTCTGGGTTATGATTGCGTTTACTTTCAGCAGAGATGTTTCAGTAATCAAGCACGGCTTAACAGCCGCACAAACGCAGCCGCACGAACACCAGCCTGATTAGAATGTGCTCAGACGAAAGCTAACAATGGCGTGTGTGTGTGTCTGTGTGTGTGTCTGTGTCTCTGTGTGTGTGTGTGTGTGTGTGTGTGTGTGTGTGTGTGTGTGTGTGTGTGTGTGTGTGCGACCCATTACTTTAAATGTCCTAGTGGTGGGATTATAATGGGTTTGACCATAATCTCAGATTAGGGACACATACAACAACACCAGATAACCAACAGCTGTATTATGCCTCATATCCAGCA
>JAMWET010005289.1:7500-10000 GCA_024036415.1 Prochilodus magdalenae
AATGTGGTCATTATCAGACATTATTCATATCAGACATTTTGTCAACATTATTTGACTATTTTTAACATTTATCACAAAATTTTGACGTTAGTCAAGAATATTCTTGTAATCTTATTATTAGCATATCGTTAATAACATTATAATCAGACACACTTATTACTATTAGATATTATATCTTTAATATCATGTTAGTCCTGATCTAGTCCAGACAGCCATTATTATTTATTTCTATTATCATACCTTATTATTGTTTTTAGTCAGCCTTAGCTTAGTAACTCATCACTGATCTGATCTTAGTCAGATCTTTGATTCAGATTACATTATCAGACATTACTAATATTGGACATGTTTGACTTTATATAATAATGGGTCTATTTCTGATCTTTATTGACTTATTCATTTTTAATTAGGCTTTGATATTGTAGTAGCATCATTTTTAGTCTAGCTTAAATCTAATGTAATGTCGTAATCAGACAAAATTTTTGATATTAGACATTACATGTAACATTGTCACTATTAGTTTAGTTTTAGACCAGACAGTAATTATTATTATTATTTAAGTTATTATCATACATTATTATTGCATTTTAAAACTTTAAAATCTTAGCCTAGTAACTCTAATTTTTAATCAGATTTCTGGTTTAGATAGTCATTATCAGACATTTTTATTATTATTATTATTATTGTTGTTGTTGTTGTTGTTGTTGTTGTTGTTAATATCATCATCATCATCATTATCAATCATTATTATTATTATTATTGTTATTGTTATTGTAGTTGTTGTCTTCGTTGTTGTTGTTGTTATTGTTATTGCCATGGTTATTGTTGTTGTTGTTGTTGTTGTTGTTATTGCCATGGTTATTGTTGTTGCTGTTGTTATTGCCATGGTTATTGTTGTTGTTGTTGTTGTTGTTATTGCTATGGTTATTATTGTTGTTGTTATTGCTATGGTTATTATTGTTGTTGTTATTGCTATGGTTATTGTTATTGTTGTTCTATTTTAGCCTTAATTATCTGTTAAAAATTAGGCATTAATATTCGAGTAATTTCGTTTTTATTCTACCTTCAGTCTTATACAGAGTTGCTGGATTATGAACCTGATAGTAAATTATTAATCTGGATTATGATTTATCATCACAGGGTATTACTGCGTGTAGACGGTCCTGGCCTGGCTCTTCGTCACTGCTGAGATTGGAGCGGGTTCGGGTTCAGATGGTGGTTGTTATTATTTGATATGGTTAATATATTCTCTTTGATCTGCTCTGTTTGCTCGGTAGCGAGGGGTTGATGATGGTGCTGCAGTCGTGCTCTTTAAGATCAGCCTTATTTTGTCTCTTCCAGCTCGGAGTGTTCTCTGCGCGCTCTGTGCACTCGGTGGTTATTAAGTGGCGGAGCTGCTTCTGTTTGCCTCCACTCTGTAAAGGTCACAGGGAGAAAGAAGAGGAAAAGTGAAGGATGAAGACAGAGAGAGGGAGAGGGTGAAGTAGTGGAGGAGGATCTGATTAGCTGATTATGCTGATGACGATGATAGATGAAGATTGGGGAAGAGGAAGGTCACATATGAGGAGGCTTGTGTGGGTTTGCTGGAGTCTGTGAAGTTAAGGAGGATGGTAAAGCGCTCCTTCTACTTTCTGTATGAGTTCACGGGTTTAATCCCTGCTCCGCCGGTGTCGGGGCAGTTATGGGATGGAGGCTGGAGGTTAGGGAACCAGCCTCGTTCGATTCCCTGAACCAGTAGGACACGACTGGAGTGCTCTTAAGCAAGGCATGTAGCCTCCAACCGTTTTCCACAGTTCTGGCGAGCGAGATTCCACTCCTGTGCCAGACATCCCATTGAAACCGTGTGTTCTAACCCTTTAACGTCCTCACAGAGAAGAAATGTAAAATAACTTAAGGCAATATACTAAAGCAAGTGGTCCGATTAAATTACATCAGCTAAGCATAGACACCTGTAGTCTATAAGGACAATTAGACCGTTTGGTAGAGCATTCTTTTCAAACATTGTTTAATTTTATTAGACGTTTACATTTATGGCATTTAGCAGACATTTTTATCCAGAGCGACTTTCAATGTGCTGTATCCTAGCTAGAACAGTCTGAAACCCGCCTTGAGCTCAGACGCTGCCCGAACAAGGGCTAGTGCTGAAGAGTGAAAAACAGCCGAGGTGTTCTACCTAGCAATCCCAATCCAGTGCCCATTCTTATAAATCTGTCCACCAAAACCTCCGAAACTACAGTATGCCGACAAAGTAGACTTACCTTGATTTACCTGTTGCTGGCTTCCTCTATGTATGAGAACAGTGAAGGCGTATCTATGGAAAGACTTAGTAGTGGCCTCTAGTTTAATGGATTAAGAGTTAAGTACCTCTGCCGATTGGTAGAGATGGCACAATCAGGTTGGAATAAGTTCAACAGCTTCTTTATTAGGAAATAGTGAATCAAAACGTGCTCTACCAAAACCTGAGAAGAGATGGCTACAATCATGGTTGGAATAAGCTCCC
>JAMWET010005289.1:15000-22500 GCA_024036415.1 Prochilodus magdalenae
GTACTTCCACTAACTGGCCACTTTATCAGAAACACCCATCTTGTACTTACACTCACTGGCCACTTTATCAGAAACACCCAACATGTACTTCCAGTAACTGGCCACTTTATCAGAAACACCGACCTTGTACTTCCACTAACTGGCCACTTTATCAGAAACACCTGCCATGTACTTCCACTAACTGGCCACTTTATCAGAAACACCTGCCATGTGCTTACACTCACTGGCCACTTTATTGGAAACACCCACCTTGTGCTTACACTCACTGGCCACTTTATCAGAAACACCCATCTTGTACTTACACTCACTGGCCACTTTATCAGAAACACCCATCTTGTACTTACACTCACTGGCCACTTTATCAGAAACACCTACCTTGTACTTCCACTAACTGGCCACTTTATCAGAAACACCTGCCATGTGCTTCCACTCACTGGCCACTTTATCAGAAACACCTACCTTGTACTTCCAGTAACTGGCCACTTTATCAGAAACACCTGCCATGTGCTTCCACTCACTGGCCACTTTATCAGAAACACCCAGCTTGTGCTTCCACTCACTGGCCACTTTATCAGAAACACCCACCTTGTACTTCCACTAACTGGCCACTTTATTAGAAACACCCACCTTCTACTTCCACTCACTGGCCACTTTATCAGAAACACCTGTATCTACAGTCTTTAGCGGTACGCTAACAAGGTGGAGGGGTTTCTGATAAAGTGGCCAGGGTGTGTATATTCTAATATTTCCTTTTTGATTTGATGGATTGCAGTGCAGCTGAAGACACACCAGCTGTTGATGAGAGAGTGGAGAGCCTCCTCGCCGTGTTCGAGCGGAGCACCGGAGGAGAAAGGAAAGGCCACTTATTGATTCCTCATTACGGCTTTATTGACTGCTGGGGAGTAAATCCGAGATGCATAGCCGTTAATTATGGGTTCCGGTTGATCAGATGAGGAAAACCTATTGACCTGACTTAATGCCAGGACATCTAATTATACTTTCCTTGCCAGTGGACCCACTACCTATAGGTCAAAGGTCATGATCTCTGGATAGCACTTGATGCTGCGGGTTCATTAGCTGTCTGATGAAGAGACTGGTTCAGGGGAAGTTTAAGTGGCTGGTGTTTTGCTGTATTAGCTTTAGCAACTGAGCTACAAGGCTAACACATAGCTAACAGCTAACGAATGCTAATATCACACCAATTAGCACTGTGCTAACTGCATGCCTAAAGCAATAGGCCTGATTATGTGGTTACCTAGATCGTAGTAGTGTACGTACATACACACTGCTACCGTGTAGCACAGTGTCATGTCAGTTTGTCCCTGTGGTGTGGACTTACGGGGGCAATCGTGGGCTGGAGGTTAGTGAACCAGCCTGGTGACCGGAAGGTCGCCGGTTCATTTCCCTGAACCAAAGAAACGTGACTGAGGTGCCCTGGAGCAAGGCACCTAGGGATGCCTGCCGGCAAGTGTGCCTACTGCCCCTAGTGTGTGGATGTGGGTGTATCAACTGCATGGATGGGTTAAAGGCGGAGGAGAAATTCCTTTGTCTGCAAGCACCAATGGTTCCTACATGGGAAACATGGGAAAATGCCACTTGTGAACATCCGCCTGTAGTCGGGACGAGGCGCCATAATGGATGTACCGCACCTGACCTCAGCTTTGTGCTGGAAGGAGGGGCTAAATAGCGTATGCCCAGCTGATTGGTGGGTGAGCACCGGTGGTAGATTTAGAACCTGTGCTAAGTGGTAGCGGTAACTTTGGGAGGTGCTGTGCTGTTGGGTGTCTGCTGCTTGGTTAATCCAATTAACCAGAGGAAACAACAGCCAAAGCCCAAACGACCAGCACGGTAGAGCACTTCGGTACCAAGGTCAACTCAACTGCTCAAGAAGTTGTACCTTGCGATGTGCCATTGGCGAGAAGGTGTAGTGTGTTCGAACCTGCAGTCGTTCCCCGGATGGCGTACTGCTTCCGGTGAGATTTTCAAGTATGTGACACTATGCTATCCCATGATTCCACTGGAGCTGTGGAGGCGTTCCGAGCTGAGGAAGATAAAATGGCGGGAAGCGGGACGTCGGCTCTGCAACACCAAGTAACGTAATGAACCACTTTGCAGCGAAAGCCCATTTCACTCGTTTCTAAGAATGAACGGCGGGACTTCTACAGCGGTGGCATGACGTCTTATGTCAAATGACGTTGGCAAGATGGCGGACGTAGTACGGGGTTGCGTGGTTACTACGTACTCGTGTACTGAAAGAGCCTACTGCTTCAACGGTCGAGCAGTGTGCATTGGGTTCAGTCTAGTACGTATGGACTAAGTAGGCGATTTGGGACGCAGCTCTCGTCTCCATCTCTTCCATTCTGCTTTTTACTTCCTGCCCTCCATCTGGATCAAGCAGCCTCTGTTATATATATTATCTTGCATGTTTAAGGTGTAGTACCTTCAGGCTCCTGCAGATGGCGCTGCTGTACAAGGATGATGGGGCTATAAACCCTGAGGGGTGTGAGTGACGGGATCCATAGATTGGGAGGAGGTGCTACAGTGCAGGGAATGTCTCGTTCCATGTGTGGAAAATGGCTCCAGAGCAGATGTTAATGATTGGCTAAAAGGAGAGACTGCATGTGGGCGTGGCCAAAGACCATAGTGTGAAGGAAGTAGCTGAATCTGCAGGTGTATGGAAGCGTACGGTCATACGGGTCTAACAGCAGTGGATACAATCCCAGCCTACAGGGAATTCTCCTCGGAATGGTGCCAGGGAAGGTGTCCACCAGTGTCTGGACATTGATGTGTCCTACGTCAGGAAATCTGTCCAGTCCATGCCCAATCCAGTCCCAGCTGTGGGCTGTCGTTAGAGTTGGGGTCTCTGCTGGGTGTTGTGGTGGTCCGGTGAGAAGGGTCTCGGATTGATCTGGATTGTGCGCGCCGGTCTATGATCTCCTGACGTTAATGCTGCGTCATTTGTCTTTATAAAATGCCGATAGACTCGTGGCGCTCTTCACGTCGTGATGGGTGTAAAATCGAAAACAATTTGTTTGCTTTAATTAAAGCTGCTCCCACCGCGGGCAGTTAAAGGGCCACGACTTGGCGAGCCTGGCGGAGCGTTGTGGACAGCTTGCCAATTGGAGGCTAATGTAAACAGGTCTGTCGCTTTGAGACCACGGGTACCAGCCCCCCACCTTCTCTCCCAGTGGTTGCCTTAAAGGGGATTCGAAGGGGACGTACCTCTGGAGTGGTAAGGGTTAACGCCCTCTTTGAGTTTCAGTGGAAGCTACCTGTTTAAACACATGCGCCCCCCTGTAGCTTGGCTGTCTGGTTGCCAGCTGCGGACCCCCTGTAGCACTGTGATGCTAACATTACATATGCCAGCTGCTCTGCCCCCAGAGGCCCATGGGAAGTGAAACCAGCTGCTCCTGCTCCAGAGGCTCATTGAGGAAGTGTGAATGTCTCAGTTCATGAGGCTCTGTTAGCATTAGCAGCAGTACATGTTTTATACTACATTGCTTAGCATTACTGCTACTGAGAGCTGATTGGTTGGTGTTACAGCTACTGAGTGCTGATTGGTTGGTGTTACTGCTACTGAGAGCTGATTGGTTGGTGTTACAGCTACTGAGTGCTGATTGGTTGGTGTTACTGCTACTGAGAGCTGATTGGTTGGCGTTACTGCTACTGAGAGCTGATTGGTTGGCGTTACTGCTACTGAGTGCTGATTGGTTGGCGTTACTGCTACTGAGTGCTGATTGGTTGGCGTTACTGCTACTGAGTGCTGATTGGTTGGTGTTACTGCTACTGAGAGCTGATTGGTTGGCGTTACTGCTACTGAGAGCTGATTGGTTGGCGTTACTGTTACTGAGAGCTGATTGGTTGGCGTCACTGATACTGAATACTGATTGGTTGCCTTACTGCTACTGAATACTGATTGGTTGCCTTACTGTTACTGAGAGCTGATTGGTTGGCGTTACTGCTGCTGAGTCCTGATTGGTTGGTGTTACTGCTACTGAGAGCTGATTAGTTGGCATTACTGCTACTGAGTGCTGATTGGTTAGCGTTACTGCTACTGAGTGCTGATTGGTTAGCGTTACTGCTACTGAGTGCTGATTGGTTGGCGTTACTGCTACTGAGTGCTGATTGGTTGGTGTTACTGCTGCTGAGTCCTGATTGGTTGACATTATTGCTACTGAGAGCTGATTGGTTGGCGTTACTGCTACTAAATGATGAAAGCAAGACGAACGCTGAGCGGAGCTGCTCCATATTGTTCAAGAATTTGGAAAACTGTCCTGAGTGAAATGTGCAGACTGCAGGATTACAGGTGTCCAGGATCCTGTTAAAGATGTGGAAGCTGTTCTCTAGCTAATGCCAATTTTCCGTTCCACCTTAAATGGTGCTGCAGCTACATTCTGACACCTGTACAAGCTGCCGCGTTTAAGGTGGAACGGTGGAACACTGGATTAAGATTTATAGATGAGCACCAACCATGTCCTGCTGACAGTTGGGCTGACTGGGTGGCTTCCCTTCCCAGCCTGGAACCCTACGTCCACATCTCTCCACATCGTCCACCGTGTTGGTTCTGTAGCTCCGTCGTGGTTGTATATAAATGTTGGGGGTGTAAATATTAATGACTCTGTTCCATAACAGGTTAGGTAAATTTGGTAAAGGCCTGTTTTGGAAATTTTGGAATTGAGCTGTTGTTCCATAATCTCAGATACTGGCCCTTTCAAAAACCCTTTCAGCGACTGTGCACCTAAACAGTGGAGCTCCGTTCTAACGTTCATTAGCCAGTCCAGCTCAGCGTCTCTTTAACCCAGCTTTTAATTAAAGCTCTGTATCTCCCTGGTATTTCTAGATTTGATCGGTGTCATGGTTTTAAGTGAATTCCGGTTTATGAATTCCGCTGCTGTTATCTGTAGAGCACTCCGAGCTGCCCCCGGCAGTAGAGTGGTTTAGCTGGAGCTGCTTGTACACAGCCCCCAGTTTAATGACAGTCATGCCCGTGTTTGTATACCGTATATAAGCGCCGCTCGTAACGGGCTGCGTCTCTACCCGTCTAAATTTAGGTCAGTGATGAGGATAACCGCGTGCCACATGAAGCTCGTTAGCTCGGCACAGTTCCATACATGCTCCGTGTGTCACACGTGCAGGCGTGCTTCATGAAACACCCTCGTTAAGATGATGGACACCCGAAGAACAAAGCCATGAATCAATGTCAGCTCTCAGACAGACGCAGCGAGGGCCGTAATGCGGACCGTCAGGCCCGTGTGTGCATGCGTTTGTGTCTTTGGTGCACTAATGCAGCCGTGTGTCGTGCTTACTGCTTTTTCAGTGTGCTCCTTTGTAAGAATTGGAACTGTGCTGAAGCCGTTCCAGCATGATAGCCCACTTCGGAATGCTATTCAACTCCTAACAGCTCATTTTAAAGCTTATTAATTCTTCCATCTTCCATAGACTCCATTAATCCCGCACTTACAATGGTTCTCTGATGCTCTACATAGAAGGCATATGTGAAAAATGTCCAGATGTGCTTCTACACCCCCACTTTCACCCTCTGGTTCAGTCCTAGAATAAAACGAGCCATCCCCCTCCTTTTTAGTGAGCTCCTCATGAATATTAAGATGAGCTCTACTCTGATTGGCTGGTCAGCAGTGAGATGCCACCCACGATGGTCACCCAGAAGCACCATGTGGAAACAGACTAAATAAAATGAGCCTCTGTGTAAATAAGCTCCGCCCTCATAGTATTTAGTTAGCTATGCTAGTTACTCTGAGCTAATGCTAGACGCTAACGTTCCCTGTGCTAGCTACTGGCTCCATCTGGACACCAACACACAGTAGATTAAAGTTGATCCTCACTATGGAGCTCTCAGTTTAAGATGATCTGCTCCAACCGCCACACACGGATACAATCACACAGCATGGCTGCTACTTACAGGCTGCTGTTGGGGTGGTGGTGCTAATAAAGTTGGAGCTGCTCCTCTCTTCAGTCGCTTCAGGGTCAGACGCTGAGCGGAGCTGCTCCATATTGTCCAGAGAGGTTTGGGAATCTGTCCGGAGTGGAATGTGCAGACTGCTGGATTAAAGGTGTTCCGGGATCCTGTTAAAGATGTGGGAGCTGGAGTTCCTGTTCTCCAGCTTGTTATGGGAATTTTCTGTCCCACCTTAAACGCTGCCACAGTTACACTCTAGCTGCAGCATTTAAGGTGGAACGTAACATTGGATTAGGAAGCTGGTGGACAGGAAGAACTCCAGCTGGGTTTAAAGATCAGCATCCACCATGTACCGCTGACCGTTGGGATCTTTGGGAAGGGAATGGAAAGTGCCGACATTCCCAACTACAGCCTGGAACACTGGGTTTCTCCACACGGTCCGCCATGTTGGTTCTGTAGCTCCGTTGTGGTATGTGTAAATGTTGGAGGTGTAAATATTTGAGTCTGTTCCAGAACAGTTTAGGATTTGGGAATCAGCCCGTTTTCCCCTCCTCTTTGGGAAATGTAGGATTTTTATTTAAAGGATGAACAACAGTATTGGAGGTTCACGGTACGCCGGTTCTATGTACAGAACTCTAGTTATTACACTGTGTAACGATGCAGATACAGTTTTCCAGTCTGTGGCATCTATATGGTTTCAATTTCGGGAATGGTATTGGGAAATTTGGCATTGTACCAATCCTAATCACAACACAACATTGGGTTCCTAATGTTCTGGGCTACATCGCACCTACTTCCTTAAGGGTTCTTTAGTAAAGGCAGTGACTCTGTTCATGCACAATTGGTTCTGTGCATGGTGATGTGGTTCTTCAGATTGGTTCTCTATAGCACCAAAAAATGACTCTGCTGTACGACATTCCCGTCAATCTGTAGAACCAATTTACCATGCAAGGAACCATTTGAGCATGACTAGAGCCATTGCCTTTACTAAAGAACCTTTGGAGAACCGAGTTTAGCTTGAAAGATGTCAATGATGGCTTGGTTCAGATCTACCCTCCAACTTTTTCTCTCAACCTCCCGTCTTTACCTCAATCCCAAAATCTTTATTTTCCCTCAGTCCTTCCATTTCCAGTCCTCCATCTTTCCTTCCCCCAATCCCTCCATCTTCACTTCTTCTTATCTCCAAATCCCATCTTAAACCGGCATTAGAGGGGTTTGCATAAATGCTGCTGAGTTGCTGCTCTCTATTGACACTTGGCCTCTTTGCCTCAGCCACTTCGTTCGGAAATCTCAGGGAATAAAAGTCCCCTGTGATTCATCCAGGCCTTAGCGCCCAGCCTAGCGCTCGGCTAATCAATGCCGGGCTGAGAGAAAACAGAACGAAAGCAGAAAAAACAGAAACCCGCGACTTGTTCCAACACTGGCAGCTAGCGCTTTGAGTGCGGAGCCGCGGAGCGAAATGAATGTGGCGGAGGAGAAAAGAGGGAGGGGTGAAAAAAGTGATTTTTTCCTACACGCTATCATTCTCCATCATCCACCGCTGAGAGAATATGTAATTACCATTATCTCTCGCTCTCTCTCCC
>JAMWET010005289.1:27500-65000 GCA_024036415.1 Prochilodus magdalenae
TCTCTCTCTCTCACTCTCACTATCTCTCTTGTCTTTTTCTCTTTGTCTGTCTCTATTTCTCTCTCCCTCAATAACTCTTTCTCTCTCTGTCTGCCTCTCTCTCTCTCTCTCTCTCTGTCTGCCTCGTTCTCTCTCTCTGTCTGCCTCTCTCTCTCTCTGCCTCTCTCTCTCTCTCTGTCTGCCTCTCTTGCTCTCTCTGTCTGCCTCTCTTTCTCTCTCTGTCTGCCTCTCTCTCTCTCTCTGTCTGCCTCTCTCTCTCTCTGTCTGCCTGTCTCTCTCTCGCTCTCTCGCCCTCTCTCTCTGTCTGCCTCTCTTTCTCTCTCTGTCTGCCTCTCTCTCTCTCTCTGTCTGCCTCTCTCTCTCTCTCTGTCTGCCTGTCTCTCTCTCGCTCTCTCGCCCTCTCTCTCTCCCCCTCTCTCTCTCTCTCTCTCTCTCTCTCTCTCTCTCTATATCTCTCTCTCCCCCTCTCCCTCTCTCTGTCTCTCTTGCTCTCTCTCTCTTGCTATCTCTCTCTCTCTGTCTCTGTCTGTCTCTCTCTCTGTCTCTCTCTCTCTCTCCCTCTCTCTCTCTCTCTCTCTCTCTCCCTCCCTCTCTCTCTCTCTCTCTCTCTCTCTCTCTCTCTCTCTCTCTCTCTCTCTCTCTCTCTCTCTCTCTCAGTTCTTCTCCACAGTGCTTCATGTTAGCCTCAGGTTCTGAGATCTTGTCTCAGAAAGTAAGAGAGTAAGGAATTCTCGGCTGCCGGTTTTGGCCGCTTGTCTCTTCCGGCCTCCAGCCAGCTCAGGACCGTTGAAGGCGGTCCGGCCGGTGAGGGGAAGGGTAGAGTGTATTCTCTCGTTTTTACAGTGTGTGTTTTTTCTCCGATCTGTGTATTAAATAAAGATGAAGCCAGCGGAGTTTACAGTGTCCTTGTGAATGATTGACTGCGGCGCTAATCTGGATTTACTGCTATTTCACCGTGATATATTCCCGCTCCCGCGTCGGAGCGGCTCCGATTGTTCTCTGTGTTCTTTCTTTCTTTCTGCTGTTGGTGCTGTTCTTTCCCTCCGTCTCTGTAACGTTCCTCGGCTCTCTGGTTCCTCTGGGTGGCTTGACTTCGTTCTTGTCCAAGGCTAGTGAACTGTGTGAAGCGGTTCGGGCGTACTGGAGGCTCCTGGGAGTTTGGAGCTTCGGTTACCTGCGGTCTTGAACTTTTCCAGGAGTGTTTATTTTGAGAGCGTTGCGGAAAAGCATGCTGTTTAAGTGATATTAAAGTCCATCCTGGAGAAATAATCACGGGTTCTGAAATCTCTTTAAATGACTGACTGGAATTCTGGAATTCCTTATTACCTCAAAGGGTTCTAAAATCTCTTTGAGGAGCAGCCTGGAATTCTAGAATTCTTCAGTTCCTCAATAGGTTCTGCAATTTCTTTAAAGAACTACCTGGAATTCTGGAATTTGTAAGTTCCTCAAAGGGTTCTGAAACATCTTTGAGGAACTGCCTGGAATTCTGGAATTCTTCCGTCCCTAAGAGGGTTATTAAATCTCTGTGAAGGACTGCCTAGAATTCCGTAATTCTTCAGTTCCTTAAGAGTTCTGAAATCTCTTTGAAGAACTAACTGGAATTCTTGATCTATGTGAGGAATAGCTTGTATTTCTGGAATTCTCCAGTCCATCAAAGGGTTTTTACATTTCTGTGAAGAACTGTCTGGAATTCTGGAATTCTTCAGTTCCTCCAAAGGTTCGGTAGTCTCTTTGAGGAACAGCCTGGAATTCTGGAATTCTCCAGTCCTTCAAAGGGTTTCTAAAACCTCTGTGAAAAACTGCCTGGAATTCTGGAATTCTATATCAGCACCTGTGTCAGCCTTGTTGTCCAGTGAAGCACAACGAATGCGTCAGACTGCTTCCTAACCTTTCCCTCTCTCTTCTCTTCCACAGACGTTCTGCTGTCGGCAGGAACAGGTAGGAACACACCTGGGGCCTTGCCGTGGGAAGCCCTGTGCTATGGGTCTCTATGTGTGTGGGATATGCTGCCGTGCTGATATGTGTGCGGAAAACTACATCATAAGAGCTTCATTGTTGGGAGCATGTCGGCTGTGACGATTCGCTGGCCTTGGCACTGGCTAGCTGAGATGGAGAAAAGGGAATTCTCTGAGGATGCTGAGTTGTTGCTGCGTGACACTGTTGTTGCCTGGCATCTGATGCTGCTGCTTAGTGGACAAGCCTCTGTAGTTCCTCAATTCTGGAGCCTTGGTCGGAAAGTGCCCATAGTTCTGAAACTCTGGAATAGGTTCGGAAATCTTGGAAGTTGATGAAGTAAGTAGCTCTAGAGCTCCTTAATTCATCAGAAGGTTCTGGAACTCTACTGTAGCTCTCCGTCCAATGTATAGATAGTTCCTTAAAGGATTCTGACATCTCTGAGAGGAACTTCCTGGATCTCTGGAATTCCTACAGTTCCCCAAAAGGGTGCAGAACCTTTAAGCATCTATAGGAGGAATGGGTACCACTTTAGAATCAGGCTACCTTCATACCGATTTATAAACGGTTTACAAATATGTTATTATTGGTTATTAGTTAGGTTATAAACACTTTACTAATATTATTAAGCAGTTATAACAGGTTAATAACACTGGCAAAAACCATTGGGGTGAATGTGTATTGAATCCGACAGGGTTAACGGTATAATCATATGCATGTTCAGTGTTACACTACATTATTTATGTGTTGTAACGGTTTATTAATGAATTTAAGGTGTTTATGACCTAATTAATAACCATTAATAAGCTCTTTTTAAACCATTTATAACTCTTTATGAAGGTAGCCTTATTCTAATGTGGTACCGAGGAATACTCCGGTAATTCTGTGGGAACAAGTCTTTACCTTTGGAGCCCTTTAGTTCTTCAAAGGGATGTGGAATTTTGGTGGAAAAGCTGTAGGTGTAGTGGATGTTGTTCCAGAAATATTTTAACTCTGCCTCTGTGGAAAACCACCTATAGGTTCCTTAATTCCATGGAAAGCTTCCAGAGGCTTAGTACAAAAGTGACTACAGACTATGGATCCTCAAAAGGTATTGGAATCTTGGGGGGAATAACACTTGTGGTCCTAGAATTATTCCGGGTCTGGAAACTTGGGAAAAGACCTTTAGCTCCAGAGCTCTTTAATTCTTCAAAAGATCTTGGAAGCTTGGTGGAAATGTAGCTATAGTCCAGGTCCTCTTTAGCACCCCATAAGGTTCTTTGACTTGGCCAAAGTGGCCATAGTTCGGGAATTTTTAAAATGTCTTTGAAATCTGTGAAGAACTTCCTGGAGTTTCTGGAGTTCTTCAGTTCCTCAAAAGGTGGCAGGACATCAAAGCATCTATAGCTGTTCCCTAAAACGTTCTATATACAGGGAACTTTGTGGGAAAGGCCCTATTCCTGTGGAACCCTTTTGGTCCATAAAGGAATCTTACAGAATCTTGGTGGAAAAGCTGTATCCATAGTGGCTTTAGTTCTCTGTGGAAAACCCACTATAGTTTCCTCAAATTCTTGGGAATTCCTGTAGAAGAAAAGTGATTACAGTCTGTAGATCTTCAAAAGGTTCGGAATTCTTGGTAGAAAAGCACTTGTGGTCCTAGAACTGTAAGGGGTCTTGAAATTTGGGAAAACTGGCTACCGTTCCAGAGCCGTGATGCATGATGGATAATTGGTTATTGTAGCAGAAACATCTTTCACCACAACATCCATAGAAAACATCCCATAGCTTCCAACATTCCTTGGAAAGCTTCCAAAGGCTTCGTATAAAGTGCACTGCAGTACGTAGATCCTCAAAAGGTTCTGGAATCTTGGTAGAACAGCCCTTGTGCTCCCAGAATTCTTTTTGTGCATGGAACATTGGGAAAGTGCCTACTGTTGCAGAGATCTTCAAAAGATCTAGGAAGCTTAATGGGAAAATGGCTAAAAAGTGGCAGTTCGGGAATTCTTTAACTTCTCGTAAGATTCCTTAACCTGGCTGGAAAATCTGCTGTCCCTCTACAAAGCATTAGTTCCTCTTAAAGTGTCTTGATGGCAAAGCACATAGATAGCGAGTCGTTGTTAGGTCCATGGTTCGCAATCCGAGCGACGTTCCTGCACATTCCGATGTTTTTCTCCATGTATCAAACCGGAATCAACTGTTCGGCTCATTACCAGGAGCTGAGGGAACACATATGCAGAGCATGAGGGTCTTCATGTCTGGGGCTGGAGGCCGTTGCTGCGGGAGCTAATTGGAAGGCCCTGAATGAAGAATAAACCTCGTTAGCTTCGTTCTCTATGTCCCAGCATGCACCGAGGCAGGCGTCTCTGAGTCCTGACAACGTTTAGCATTGTTGCTCGTCCTCCGCAGCCTCATTACAGCAACAGCACACACAAGGGCTAATCAGATCCACCCACTCGCACTGGAGACGTCTTCGAGAGTTACCTACGATAACCAAACCGGAGATCTGTCCTTTGATCCAGTAAGACAAGCACGGTTAATGACGATCGTAGGACGCTAGTCCGGGGCGCTAGCTCCAGGAATTGTGGTCCGGAATGAAGAGCGGAGCGGTGCTATTCATCACACTTGAGCTTGTAGGTGTTCGGAAGGAGGAGGGAAGTTTGATGGTGGGCAGAAATTGAGAGTAGACAAGCGGGTTAGTAAAGGAGCGTATTTTACAGACGCCCAAACGCTTTTACAGATTTATGGAGGAGCTGAATCGTCAGATTATTTTTTGCTGACCGTGTGAATTTATAGCCGGCTGGCGAGACGTTCCCAGGGCAGGGTGGGAAATAAACGCTGCTCTGTGGATTCCGGCCGGGCAAGGTTCCTACCATGCAGTGAAGACAGTGGCTCTATGTAGAACCATAAACACTAAAGAGCATATGTCTATATGTCTAATACATCCCAGCAACTGTAAACGAGTGTATATATTGTATATATCATACATTATATATAAACTTTATTATATATACACCATATACTTCTGTTGTAAAAACAGTGAATGAGTGTTGTCATATATCATATATACAGTCAATAAGTATAATAAATCAAATTTGTGTTTATATATATATATATATATATACACATCATAGAAACTCTATTAAAAATATACATCAATTATATACATTATCTAATATTCTATAGACATATATACACATAAATAATGTTTCTATTATATATCACGTATACAGTCAATAATAGATTGTGTTTTGTATATATATATATAATGTGTGTGTGTGTGTGTGTGTGTGTGTGTGTGTGTGTGTGTGTGTATGTTTATACATCATATATGATGAATGGTCATATATACATATACATATATACTGTATATTATACTCGTTGACTGTATATGTGATCTATAAAGATTATATCATAAACCATATATACAGTCAGTGAGTATAATCGATCAAAATATTCAAATATGTGTGTATATAATGTATACATCTTAAATAGTTTCACATTTATATACTGTGTATATATATGTATATATATTTATACATACATAAATATATTTATAGAGTGTATAGACTGTATAGAGTGTTTATATATATATATATATATATATATATATATATATATATATATATATATATATATATATATGCAGTCAGTAAGCACATACACACACACACACACACACACACACACACACACACACACATTACTTGTATCATGTAGTCAATGACAGTACTGTTATATATCATATACACAGTCAGTGAGTGTAGATATATATAAAGGATATATATAATGAGTGTTGGTATCATAAGTGGTACATCATTTATACAGTCAATAAATGGCTATATCATATATATCATATATAGGCAATGACTGTATATACAGGATATGGCTTATATACATACCATTATATACAGTGAATGGTTTATACAATTTGTAACTGCCTCTCACTGGTGTGTACAGTTGGTGGGTTCTTGTTTGGGTGGAGGAACTCGAGGGGGATTGGAGCTCCACCAGGCTCCTGCTGTTGTTTGTTTGCTGTGGGCTTGTTTCGCTCTGTTAGGTTGGTAATTAAGATGGGAATAAAATATGGAGTATCAGGGTTTGGTCTAGATTGGTCAGTAACATCAGTAAACCCAGCCGTGTTCAGTGTGAGGACGTGACCGCCCAACATTTGTGGAGAAATCCCGGAACAGCCGCTGTCCAAAGCCGAGTTTCAGCCCGCGTCAGATGGACGGATTCGCCGACCGTACTGAGATTCCTTCACACTTGGCCAGCATCTGCTGAGCATATGCAAATGCGGGAGAGCGTGGTCTTCAGCGACTCTGCTAGGTCTACATTCAGTTTATTTATTCACCAACATGCCTCACACTCTCTCTGTCTCTCTCTCCGTCACACACACACACACACACCTCCCACATGTGCAAACACACCCTCACGCACACTGGTGTATTTGTGGTGTGTGGTGATGAATGTGGTTTGTTAGCTGAATCTGGCAACCCACTTAATCATGGACCGGGATAGCCTGGATCGAGGAGACCAGGGAGTCCAAGTGTTCTGACTGCACAATAATGAAAACATCAGAACTGTGAAACAGCACGTGCAGAATTACAGCGCGACAGAAACCCAACACATCAAACATACTCCAAACAAATACACCGTGTGGCCAAAAGTATGCGGACACCTGGCCATCACCTACAGGAGCCTGCTGGACATCCCATACCAAAACCATGGAGTCCGCACAGGACATGGAAGGGGGGATGGGGAGAGAGAGAGAGAGAGAGAGAGAGAGATAGAGAGAGAGAGAGAGAGAGAGAGAGAGAGAGAGAGAAATAGAACTAAGCAACTGAGCTAGATGGTTGCTATGGTATGTCAAGTAGTTGCTAATGTGTTGCCAGGTGGTTGCTACGATATCCCAGATAGTTCCACAGGTTTTGCTATATTGTTGATATGTAATTCAATGTGGGTGCTATGGTGTTGCTAGATGGACACTGTGGGTTACCATGTGGTTGCACAGGTGTTGCTATGTAGTTGATATGGTATGCCCAGTTCCTGCCAGTGTCCCTGCTCATTTAGTGCTAGAGGTCCAGTCCAGTTCCTGCCAGAGTCCCAGCACCAACCCTGCCAGATTCCCAGCCCAGTTCCTGCCACTAGCGTCCCAGCCCAGTTCCTGCTACCAGAGTCCCAGCCCAGTTCCTGCTACCAGGGTACCAGCCCAGTTCCTGCTACCAGGGTACCAGCCCAGTTCCTGCTAACAGGGTACCAGCCCAGTTCCTGCCACCAGAGTCCCAGCCCAGTTCCTGCCGCCGGAGTCCCAGCCCAGTTCCTGCCACCAGAGTCCCAGCACAGTTCCTGACAGAGTCCCAGCTCAGTTCCTGCCGCCAGTGTTCCAGCCCAGTTCCTGCCAATGTCCCAGCTCTGTTCCTGCCACCAGGGTACCACACCAGTTCCTGCCACCAGAGTGCCAGCCCAGTTCCTGCCACCAGGGTACCACCCCAGTTCCTGCCACCAGAGTCCCAGCCCAGTTCCCAACAGAGTCTCAGCCCAGTTCCTGCCACCAGAGTCCCAGCTCAGTTCCTGCCACCAGAGTCCCAGCACAGTTCCTGCCACCAGAGTCCCAGCACAGTTCCTGCCACCAGAGTCCCAGCTCAGTTCCTGCCACCAGAGTCCCAGCTCAGTTCCTGCCACCAGAGTCCCAGCACAGTTCCTGCCGCCAGAGTCCCAGGTCAGTTCCTGCCGTCAGAGTCCCAGCCCAGTTCCTGCCAATGTCCCAGCTCAGTTCCTGCCAATGTCCCAGCTCAGTTCCTGCCACCAGAGTACCAGCCCAGTTCCTGCCACCAGAGTCCCAGCTCAGTTCCTGCCACCAGAGTCCCAGCTCAGTTCCTGCCACCAGAGTCCCAGCTCAGTTCCTGCCGCCAGAGTCCCAGCCCAGTTCCTGACAGAGTCCCAGCTCAGTTCCTGCCGCCAGTGTCCCAGCCCAGTTCCTGCCAATGTCCCAGCTCAGTTCCTGCCACCAGGGTACCACCCCAGTTCCTGCCACCAGAGTCCCAGCCCAGTTTCGCCACCAGGGTACCATCCCAGTTCCTGCCACCAGAGTCCCACCCCAGTTCCTGACAGAGTCCCAGCCCAGTTCCTGCCACCAGAGTCCCAGCCCAGTTCCTGCCACCAGTGTCCCAGCCCAGTTCCTGCCTCCAATGTCCCAGCTCAGTTCGTGCCACCAGGGTACCAGCCCAGTTCCTGCCACCAGAGTCCCAGCCCAGTTCCCGACAGAGTCCCAGCCCAGTTCCTGCCAATGTCCCAGCTCGGTTCCTGCCACCAGAGTCCTAGCTAAGTTCCTGCCACCAGGGTACCAGCCCAGTTCCTGTTACCAGAGTCCCAGCCCAGTTCCTGCCACCAGAGTCCCAGCCCAGTTCCTGCCACCAGGGTACCACCCCAGTTCCTGCCACCAGAGTCCCAGCCCAGTTCCCGACAGAGTCTCAGCCCAGTTCCTGCCACCAAGGCAACCCCCCAGTTCCTGCCACCAGAGTACCAGCCCAGTTTCTGCCACCAGAGTCCCAGCCCAGTTCCTGCCTCCAATGTCCCAGCTCAGTTTCTGCCACCAGGGTACCACCCCAGTTCCTGCCACCAGAGTCCCAGCCCAGTTCCTTCCAGAAAATAAAAGCTGGAGGTTGTGTGTGTTGCGTTACCTTGTTAATATCAGTACCTGCCTCTATCTGTGGATCAGGTATCAGTATCAGATAAGGAAAAGTGGCATCGGTGTATCTCTACACATCCTTTCAGACCCATAACCTTGAGCACTCCTCTCAGAGCGGAGGGCTGGAGAGAAACCTTTCAGGAGAAGAAGAGGCTCTGTAATAAAGGTAAAGAGTACGTGGCTCAGTACGTAGCTGTTCTGACGGTTCTGAACGTGGGTCTCTGACTTCTGCACAGAGCTTCGGCAGATCTGTGATGCCGGCGTCTCCGAAACGAGGTCAGTTCTACTTTCACACAGACGCTGTCTAATGTCAATCATTCACTCCAGAGAGAGACTGACGAAAGGAAGCGGCGCGATGAAGCGGATACGCGGCGCGTGTTTGGACATCAACACAAACGTCTAAAGCGAAGCCTCCAGCGCTGGAGTTTACTCTCATCCCAGCGTAATTAGCTGTTTATCCCCTCTCTCCCTCTCCCCTCCCTCTTTCCCATCGCTTCCTCCGCTCTTTGAAAGAGGGAGAGAGAGTAAAAGAGACAGAGAGACGTAGAGGGGGAGTCAGCAAAGAGAAGGGAGCTGTGGGCGATCAATAAGCTGTGGCTTCTTTGTGGATCTCGCCGTCATTAGCTGCGCCTCAGATGTTCTGAGGTCTGAACTCGCTCCTGCAGATCAGAAGTATCAATCAAGCGTGTGTTTGGGGTGGTGGGGGAGCGGAGGGGGTGGTGGGGGAGATTGGGGAGTGTTGTGGGGGTGGGGGGACGTTAGGGTGTGTTTTTTGACCTGTAACTGTCACAGTGTGTGTTCAGGGGGGGTTTATCCCACCACGGCCCCTCTGGACGTCCCATCACATCCTGACAGACTCTGATCTGCTTTAGAACACCAGGAGAGCTCAGATTCCATTAGCACAGTTACAACTACACAAGGAGAGAGAGAGAGAGAGAGAGAGAGAGAGAGAGAGAAGGAGAGAGAGAAGGAGGGAGAGAGGGAGGGAGAGAGGAAGAGGGAGGGAGAAGGAGAGAGGAAAGTGAGAAAGTAAGAGAAGGAGGGAGAGGGAGAGGAAGGAAGAGAGAGAGAGAGAGAGAGAGAAGGAGGAAGAGAGAGGGAGAGAGGAAAGAGAGAAAGTGAGAGAGAAGGAGGGAGAGGGGGAGAGAGAGAGCAAGAGAGAAAGGAGCAGGGAGGAAGAGAGAGGGGGAAGAGGGAGGAAGAGAGAGATAAAGAGAGAGAGGGAGGGAGAGATGGGACATAGAGAAGGAGTAAATGAGAGAAGTGGGCGTTAGGCACTAAGAAAGAGAGAAAGAGATAGGGAGAGAGGAAAAGAGAAGAACAGAAAAAAGAGAAAAGGAAGAGAAAGCATCGAGGTGGAGTAAAAGAGAAGTAGGAAAAAGAGGGAGGGGAGAGACAAAAGAAAGGGGAAGTGACAGGGAGAGAGAGACAATAGAGGGTAAAATGGGAGGAAGAGAGCAAGAGAGAGGAAGAGGGAGGAAGAAAAAAGAGAAAGGGAGGGAGAGAGGGAAAGAGAGAGGGAGGGAGAGAGAGAGAGGGAGCATAGAGAAGGAGTAAAAGAGAGAAGTGGCAGTTAAGGACTAAGAAAGAGAGAAAGAGGGAGAGAGAAAAAGAGAAGGACAGAAAAAGAGAGAAAAGAAAGAAAGCATGGAGGAGTAAAAGAGAAGTAGAAAAGAGAGGGAGGGGAGAGAGAAGAGAAGGAGAAGTGATGGGGAGAGAGAGACACAATAGAGGGTAAAATAGGAGGAAGAGAGGGAGATGGAGAGATGGATGGAGAACTCTTTATTTAAATAATAGTAAGATCATAAAGAACTGAACACTGTTCAGCGGTGTGTCGGTTTACTGAACGTCTAAACACAGGAGGTGCAGAACTACTATCAGCTGTACCACACACTGACGGTCTCCTCTCTGATTACTCCTACAGCCATTACACTCCTACACACATCCGAGTTGAAGGAGCACGTGGGCAGTCTTCTGCACAGGCTAGGTCACATCCTGTTTCAATGCTAACCTTTTAGATCCTGTAAATGTTTAAATGTTAAACTTTTAGAGCCTGTAAATGTTTAAATGTTAAACTTTTAGGAATCTGTAAATGTTTAAATATTAAACTTTTAGATCCTGTAAATGTTTAAATGTTAAACTTTTAGAGCCTGTAAATGTTTAAATATTAAACTTTTAGGAATCTGTAAATGTTTAAATATTAAACTTTTAGGAATCTTTAAAAAATATTAAACTTTTTTAAACTTTTTAGTTAAACTTTTGTAAATGGTTTAACTTTTATGTAAATTGTTTTAAACGCTTTTAGATCCTGTAAATGTTTAAATATTCGTAAACTTTTAGATCCTGTAAATGTTTAAATATTAAACTTTTAGGAATCTGCTAGAAACTTTTAGGAATCTGTTAAATGTTTTAGATCCTGTAGGATAAATGTAAACTTTTAAGTCTGTAAATGTTTAAAATGTTTAAACTTTTTTAAATGTTAAACTGTTTAATCTGTAAATGTTTAAACTTTTAGAGGAAATAGTAAATATGTAAATGTTAAACCTTTAGAGCCTGTAAATGTTTAAATGTTAAACTTTTAGAGCCTGTAAATGTTAAACTTTTAGAGCCTGTAAATGTTTAAATATTAAACTTTTAGGAATCTGTAAATATGTAAATGTTAAACTTTTAGAGCCTGCAAATGTTAAACTTTTAGAGCCTGTAAATGTTTAAATGTTAAACTTTTAGAGCCTGTAAATGTTTAAATGTTAAACTTTTAGGAATCTGTAAATGTTTAAATGCTAAACTTTTAGGAATCTTTAAATGTTTAAATGTTAAACTTTTAGATCCTGTAAATGTTTAAATGCTAAACTTTTAGGAATCTTTAAATGTTTAAATGTTAAACTTTTAGATCCTGTAAATGTTTAAATGCTAAACTTTTAGGAATCTGTAAAAGTGTGTTAACTTTTAGAGCCTGTAATGTTTAAATGTTAAAATATAAATGTTAAACTTTTAGCCTGTAAATGTTTAAGATATTAAACGTTTAGATCTGCCTGTAAATGTTAACGTTTAAATGTTTAACTTTTAGAGCCTGTAAATGTTTTAAATGGAATGCTAAACTTTTTAAATAAATGTTTAAATGTTAAACTTTTAGGAATCTGTAAATGTTTAAATGTTAAACTTTTAGATCCTGTAAATGTTTAAATGCTAAAGTTTTAGAGCCTATAAATGTTTAAATGTTAAACTTTTAGGAATCTTTAAATGTTTAAATATTAAACTTTTAGGAATCTTTAAATGTTTAAATGTTAAACTTTTAGGAATCTGTAAATGTTTGAAAGCTAAACCTTTAGAGCCTGTAAATGTTGGAATGCTAACCCTTCAGCGCCATGTTTAAATGCTGGAATGTGTAAAGCTGTAAGTCCGTATTGACGAGTGTGAGAATCATTAGGCTGCTGTTGTGATGAATTGATTCTTGCCGCTAATCGGCAGGATGAGT
The DNA here is from genome assembly GCA_024036415.1 of Prochilodus magdalenae. Classification (NCBI taxonomy): domain Eukaryota; kingdom Metazoa; phylum Chordata; class Actinopteri; order Characiformes; family Prochilodontidae; genus Prochilodus; species Prochilodus magdalenae. Next base: position 39,596 of record JAMWET010005289.1, read on the forward strand.
GTTCCGAAACTCTCCCGGAGGAACGGATACGACCTCCACAGCTTCAAGGTACAGATAACACCTCACTAATTCCCCCAGAGTACACACACACTAACACACACTCACCAACACACGTAGACACACACCTATAATGGTTTAGGAGTGTGAAGGATCTGGGAAAAAGCTTTAGCTTGGGAATCTTTTACATCCTACAGAACATGTCACAAGCCATAACACAGCTCCAAACTAATAACCCGCCACTGATGCGCACCATAATTCCTCATGTCCTGAGCTTTGTGAGGTGAAAATCCAAAATGGCTATTATGAAATAGTTAGGATTTCTGACGGTTTTGGGATTTATGACGGAATAACACATTTCTGAGGTCGCCGTTTCTGAGATGTAAGTTCACTCACCAAATTTTCTGAGCCACCTTAAATAGAGGAGCATATAGAGTATTGCACCTGTACAAGCTGCTGCTGCACCATTTCTTGGAATTCTTGGAATTGTTTGAGTTGTCCTCTCGACACTGCTGTAAATACTGCATACCGTCCGCTGTGGCTTATGAGACAAGTGTTGCCGGATGCAGCGGGGTTCCTCAGACAGCTCCTCGAGCACTTCAGGAGGCCGTGGTGGCCCTGCTAGGCTAATGCTAACCCCAAAAGACCAACTGTGCCCTTATACCCGTAGTGTGTTCTACCTCAGATGAAGGGACACACTGAGGGGTTGAACACTGGTTGCATTACCTGTGGTTATTTGTGGCACACCTGTTTGACCGTGCAGCCCCCCGGCTGTACACCACCCCCATCAGCCCTGAGCGACTGCCGCTGGGCCAAGTCTCTCACCTCAGCAAAGCAAATCGTCCACTTTGGATGGAAATCGTCTCCTTTCCTCTGTCTCTTCTTTGTTTTAAGTTAGGAGGATGTTTCCTCCTGGAGACCACCCTCTGAGGACCCCTCCCCACTCCGTGAGGGTGGGAGTGTATCTGGACCCTGCATGCAGTCAGAATGACGGCCTGTCAGGAAGAGCACAGATTCCATCTTTCGTTATTAATTGTTCATTCCTGGTTTATTAGTTAATCTACTTTATTGCTTTGGAATGCTTCAATAATGATCTTAATTAATCACTCCTCTGTTACCCGGGCTGATTAGATGATGGACATAACCGGTCCACGTATCTCTGTGTTATTAATTAACTCCACTGTTTTATCTTCCTCACCGGAAGAGATCTGCCGTAATTGCCATCCGTCTTGTACTGATTAGCCAGATGGGGAAGCTTCCTAGCTGCACTAGGAACCCAGACCGGTGCTGCTGGACATTGGGTTTTTGGAGTGGACAGGGTCAGAACCTGGACTGTGGACTGATTAGTGGAGGTCAGCCGTCGAGGTCAGTTTATCGTCATCCCTGTTAAATATACACACTTAATTAATTTACTTATTTGCATAATTAACTGGAAATGGTTAGCGATTGTGTAGCTTACGAGCTTAGGATGTTGCTATGGTTTCTCAAGTATGTGGTAGGCTGTTGCTATGCGGTTGCTATAATGTTGCTGGTGGTTGCTATACTGTTGCTGTGCTAGCCTAGGTGGTAGCTAAAGTGTTGCAAAGTGGTTGCAATGGTTTCCCAGGTGGTTGCCAGGATTTTGCTAGCCCATTGCTCTGGTATCCCTAGTGAGTGTTGGTACTTGGTTGCTATGATTTATAGTGTGGTTGCTAGGCTGTTGCTAGCCTATTACTATGGTATACCAGTTTGTTTTTTTACTTAGATCCTCCTATGTGGTTGCTATAATGTGGCAGGTGGTTGCTATGGTTCCCCAGGTGGTTTCCTGGGTGTTGCTAGCCCATTGCTCTGGTATCCCTAGTGAGTGTTGGTACTTGGTTGCTATGATATCCCATGTGATTCTTAGGGTGTTGCTAGGCGGTTGCTATGAATTCCCCTGGGCTTGTTAGGCTGTTGCTAGCCCATCGCTGTGGTTTCCTTAGTGCGTGTTAAGGTGTTGCTACATTGTTATATTATGGTATGCCAGTTTTGCAACACATAGAGGAGTGCGGGTCAGTAAGGCTGTGGATTATGAGTAGCTGCAGTTTGGTAAACTGGGGTTTGAATAGACCACTTGTCCATCCCTATTCATTCTTAAGGGGAAAAAATTCCAGAACAATCCGTGGCTACGTGGAAACCACGTGTGCATCCAGTCAAGTGTATACAAGCACACCATTCCCGATTATTCCCCTTGGACAGTGTCAGGGAAGAAGAAGAACATAAAGAAGAAGAGGGAAGCAAAGCAATGCACAAGCATAGTTAAAACTGGATGTTTCTCCGCGTCACATCCACTCGTCACTCAATTCCCAATTCAAAGCGGCAGCATGTGAGGAAGGTGATTAGTTCCTCATTAGGACCCCCGGAGGAACGTTTGGCCCCACTAATTCCTACAGATATCACACATGCGCATATTCATAGTCTGGAAAAGCAGCGAGCGGAGGATTCACCCTCCACCAGCCTGACAGACACACCAATTAAACAAACGTCTCGCTTCCATGAGCGGAAGAACCGGAAAAAAGTGTCGCCACGGAAACGGCAGATGGGTCTCGGTTCTCCAGAAAGCAGGAGGAATAAGAGGAGAGAGAGAAGCAACAAACAACAAAGCCGCGAAAGTTTCTGACAGGTTCCACAAAAGGCGGACTCTTGTCTCATTCCGAGGACTCGGGCCGGGCGACGGAATGGAGCCATTTTTCTTTGTCTCTTTGATGTTCTCTTTCCCTTCCGTCTAATCCACTCCTCTTACAATACTCATCTTTCAGAAGTGCAGCCTCGAAAACGACTGTTCTCCAAGGGTCCCTTAGAACCACGAACACTGAAAGAACCATTTGCGGTGGCTTAGATGGTTCTTTGCGTGGTGAAATGGTTCTTCAGATTGATGGAGAATGTGAAATGGTTCTGCACAGAATTTTTAAAAAAATGGTTCTATGTGGAACCTTCACAAACAATGCCAAGCCTGTACCAGTAGCAGAACCTTGTGGTGCTAGGTAGAACCATGTACAACACTTTCTCCCCTGATTTGAAGAACCATTTCACCAGGCCAGTAACCATTTGACAATGCAGATGAGTCTATATAGTACTCAAGGTTCCAAATAGAACCATTGTCTTTACTTAAGAACCCTTGAAGAACCATGGAGTGTGTAGGCATGTTGTGAGTGAATGATCCATCATTACATCACCCACAAGTCCCTTCATCAGAAAAGCCTCTGCCTGTCTACAGCTACATGAGTCAGCAGCGGAGAATACAGTGACAGTACCTTGCTAACCAGTTTTATCAGTAATGCTAATGCTAATGTTAGTGGGTGCTAGTTAGCATTACGCCGTCAATATCCTACTTAGTGATGCCAAGGTTTCTTTCATGCATGCCAGTTTGTAATGGCATGCTCCTCATCTCTTGGTTCTAGGTTAATCTTGCTAACCCAGCTAACACTACTCAGTTCAACTAATATCGGTTTAGCCTAGCTGTTAGCTCCCCTCGGCTATTTCACTCTAAAACTGATCCTCTAAAGCGAGTTCATCTTCAGACCTGTACATTTAACTTTCCGAGGCTCATTCTGATAAACACACCCCACTACAATCACTACACCCACATTTACACTCGAAGTGGGCTGCGTTTAGCCCCCCAGTGTTACCCACCGCCATTTTCTCTGGCTGGAGCAGGCTGAGAGCTGGTGAGGCCACGGTGCATGATGGGATACAGTACACCATGAAGATAGCGCCACCTGTACACTAGAACTTCTGACTGGAGTAGAACACCATCCGGGTCTCTCCGGTACACCATGAAGATAGGCCCCCCTGTACACTAGAACCTCCAACTGGAGTAGAACACCATCCGGGTCTCTCCGGTACACCATGAAGATAGGCCCCCCTGTACACTAGAACCTCCAACTGGAGTAGAACACCATCCGGGTATCTCCAGTACACCATGAAGATAGCTCCACCTGTACACTAGAACCTCTGACTGGAGTAGAACACCAGCCGGGAAGCTCCAGAACACCATGAAGATAGCTCCACCTGTACACTAGAACCTCTGACTGGAGTGGAACACCATCCGGGTGTTTCCAGTACACCATGAAGATAGCTCCACCTGTACACTAGGACCTCTGACTGAAGTAGAACACCATCCGGGTGTCTCCAGTACACCATGAAGATAGCTCCACCTGTACACTAGGACCTCTGACTGGAGTGGAACACCATCCGGGTGTCTCTAGTACACCATGAAGATAGCTCCACCTGTACACTAGAACCTCTGACTGGAGTAGAACACCACCCGGGAAGCTCCAGAACACCATGAAGATAGCTCCACCTGTACACTAGAACCTCTGACTGGAGTAGAACACCATCCGGGTATCTCCAGTACACCATGAAGATAGCTCCACCTGTACACTAGAACCTCTGACTGGAGTAGAACACCACCCGGGAAGCTCCAGAACACCATGAAGATAGCTCCACCTGTACACTAGAACCTCTGACTGGAGTGGAACACCATACGGGTGTCTCCAGTACACCATGAAGATAACTCCACCTGTACACTAGAACATCTGACTGGAGTAGAACACTATCTGGGTATCTCCAGTACACCATGAAGATAACTCCACCTGTACACTAGAACATCTGACTGGAATAGAACACCATCCGGGTATCTCCAGTACCTGAGAATCAGTTAGTAATATGGCCTGTATTGTGTAATGCTAACAGGTGCTAGCCTTTAGCCAATGAGCCGATAAATAAACCATTGTGCAACCAATGCTATGTTGAACTCCCAGTTCCAAGACAACAGTGTTATATTTGAATAGGTGGGTTTAGCGTTTGAGCTAAGGAACATACCTGCTACTTTTTGTTCGATATTAGCAGTGTTAGCGTGAGTGCTAATCAGCGATAAGTGGCCTTTTTGAAGCAATTCACAGTTCACAATTCACAGAGTTCTACAGATACATCTGTTATTCTTATAAACCCGTCATGATCCACCTCCCCCAGTGGTCTTACAGCACAGTCCCCGCGTGTTTACACAGAGAGATGGAGGCTGACCTTTAGAGTCAGATTTCTTCTCCAAACTTCAGTTTATTTCATGAAAACACCAGAAAACGGTTGGGAGTCTCTTTGATGAAGATGCTAAACTATCGCTTAGCCGAGAATGTCCTTTAGATCTGAAACACGCCTCGCGCTGACCCTCTCCCGGGCGTGTAAATATTGAGAAATTTACGATGCTTTTGGTCGGAGTAAACTCTGGAGGCGACCGACGAAGGAGGGAGAGAAGGATAGAGTGCACAGAGTCTCCAGTTCCTCCCCTTTGCGTCTCCTTTGCCTAGAGCCGTGATTGATTCTGCTCCTGTAGACGATCGCGCTTGTCCAGAGAGGCGAAGACGGGGGAGCATAGCAGGCGCCAAGGCAAACACGCAACCGAGAGTTAGGGTGGAGGGGGGTGGTGCTGAGGGCGGTGGAGGCAAAGGAATGCAAGAATGAGAAAACGAAGGAGTAGCGCCAGACTAAACACAGCCACCCAGCGAGGTGCGTTGACCCTCTCCAATGAGCTACTGTACCGCCAGTCAACTTCGCACCCCACCTCAGGGGATCTGTTATTCTATCTCCATGGCAAACGAAAACGAGGTCTGTAAAACATGGAGCCAAAACTGAGACTGTTTTAGAGGAGGTAAAGAGTTCAGGGAGTTTGAAATAGATGTTTTGTCAGAGAGGAGATTTCTGTAAATATGCTAGCGCTGACGGCTAGTTTATGCTAGTTCTCTGGCGCACGTTTTTTCATACCTCCATGGAGGACATCTTGCATATGGTGTCTGATATTGGTTTAAAACCCTTTACTGGCCTTTTCTTGCTAAAGGCGTTCATTCCTCATGCTCTCAAAGTAACGTTAAAGGCTTAAAAGAGTTTGACTAGCATCAGTGTTAGCATGAAGTGTGTTTACATGCACTTAATAATCCAGTCCTAATCAGATTTCTGCTTTTTGAGTATTCAAATGGCCATCTATGTCCTATTTCTAAATATTAACATGGAATTTCCTGTATATATCCATCATCGGTACCTTGTATACTCTACATGTCGTTGTATCACTAAATTGCATATATGGAAATGTGTACCTGTGTACATACACCAGTACAGCACTGTTTATATATGTCGCTAAATAGGCGCTATGGTATATATATTCACAGGTATATAAAATATAAAGTATATATATATATAAAATGTTTGGCCGGCATGTGTGCATGCATAAGATCCAGGAAGGCTAGCTAGTCTTTAAAGCATATTGTCGCTTTCTAACGAAAAACACGTATCTCCACTTTTGTCCATTTTTACTTTTATGCGTCATTCGAACACATCAGCTGCTGTTTACACTGAGTGTGAATCTCAGGATGAATGGACCAACAGAAATGGCCCAGAACTGTTTGGAAATTTGTCTGGTTCCATTGACTTACATTAAAGTTGAGTGAAGTTTTTGGCCTCTCCTGTAAAGTTGGGATTTTGGAGATATATGTTTTTCTATGGACAGAGATGATAAATTTGTATGGAATTTAAATGAAAACTTGGCTGTATGTGTTTGTGGCTAGCTTTATTAGCCGGTTAGGATGCTGGCTAACCTAGCAAGCTACCGAGTGACCTCCAGTAGTTCACCAGAGGCACCATCAATATCCAATACTTTTTTCCACGCTTTATCTTTCTTCAAAGGTATATGTACAAAGACATGTCATACAAACTGGGGAACGAAGAAACAGTGGTTATGAGCTTCTCCTCCATGTTCACCACCACACTGGAACCATATACTGGTAGGACCATAAAGCTTAGAGAGCACCTTGGGGGGGACCTCGGACCTCAGGACCCCAAATTTGTTGGAGCCATGTCGTAATTAATTTGCCAGGTTGTTTGCTACTTGATGCTAAGTTGAGGCTACAAATCATGTACCTCCTTTAGAAATGACCGGTCGCTTGCTAGTAATATTTTCACTCACACGTGTGTAAAAGTGATGTGGCAATAAACATGATTTGATTTGCTACAAAGATCATGTATTTAGATTTCTTAGATTGGATTATGGCTCAAAGATCTGATTATGAAATCCGATAAGGAGAGCGAGATTGTAGCTCAGTACTGTGGCTTCCCAACCCATGTAGACCCTTACTCTGATTTCTTTCTCAGCCTGCGTACAGGTATGGGAAATACGCAAGTGTCAGCTACAAGGTAGCACTTGAGTTTGACACTTTGATTTATGTTCACATCACGTCCTATCCTGTGAGTTTATTGGCAGGTTACAAAGCGGAAAATCTGTAGTTGCCTGACTCATGTAGGCCCGGAGATTACCCATAATCCCATTGCTCAAGTACATGTAAACTCGTTTATCAGATTGCAGACAAAGTCTGACATTCTGCAGCTTGTTAGGTGGATGTAAACAGGCTCTAGTTTCCAGATCGTCATTCGTGTGGTAGGCTAAATTTGCTCTGCTCATTTCTTTTGTCCAACGTTAACGGCCTTTCTCTGCTCAAAACATCTAATTTCCGGCTGCATCCGGGTGCACTGCAATCAGAAGTAAATAGAATAAAAGCCTCGGCGGAGATTGACTGGCATTAGCCTCGTGTAAAAGAAATGATTGATATAAACTCAATTACACTGCAGGCCCATATAATCATAGCTCTATTTGGTTGGGATTTAATGTAAATGGAGTTCTGGGCTAATTTCCTCTTTTACAGGTGCTACTCTGTGGTTTTATTGCCGTTTGGATCGGGCATGTCGGTGTTCCTCTCCCTCCTCCCCTGAGAAAATTACTTTTCACCACGCTCTGAGACAGTCTGATCATTTTAGTCCAGGCTTGCATCATGTTGGGGTGAAAAATTTCAGATTGCTTTTTGACGGCCTGTATTTAGCCTCCTAGTGAAATTATCCATAGGAGACACTTTCCGAACTGTGAACGGTTGGATGCTTTGGAAGGGTCTCTCAAGCAGTTACCTGCTCTGGGTGGTAGAACCTCATCTCCGTCTTCTTCTTCACACTGGAAGAACATAAGCAGGAGAGGAAAGGATGATTGAATGGCAGCAATGGGTCTACAGCACTGTGTTACACTCATCGTCCATAGCACAGCTGCAGGAGGTGTGGGATTGGGAATGCTTTTGGGAAGGAGGATAAAGGTGACCAGGATCAATAACTGATGATAAATTTAGACTGATATGATCAATATTTATTGAGCTACACATACAGAAGTCTCTCAGTATTTGCTAACCCAACACGCAAGACGGGTTGGTGAGGTTCCTAATGGTGTCCTGTGATAATCCGTTGGCTCTCCCTCTCTGTGGTTCATGTAGGTCTCCCAGATGTTGCTGGTGCATACCTTCTTCCACCCGTTGCCGGCAACAGTATGCTATGGTAGTATCCGCACGACTGGTATGGTGCGTCGATGAGACCATTGCAGGTTCAGCTACCTCCATCACACTATGGTGTTGCACTCCCAAATACTGTCACTCCTTTTAGCCAATCATTTAACATCTGCTCTGGAGCTATTTTCCACACATGGATTAAGACATTCCCTGCACTGTAGCACCTCCTCCCAATCTATAGAACCCGTCACCACACCCAAGGATTTGTAGCCCCATCATCCTCATGCTGCGCCATCTGCAGGAGCCTGAAGGTACTTCCACCTTAAACGCACTAAAGGGGAAGCAGAGTTTAGTGCAGGGAGCTTATTTCCCTTATAGTGCACATCTGTATCCACCCTCTGTCTGACACACTCAGTCAGAGAGCATCTCAGTGTCTAAAAGCCCCACTTCCTGATGAGCCCAGTGTGCTCTGATTGGTAAGCTCGTCCACTCTGTTCTGATCGGTCGATCGCCAGAGCGGCATCCTCCTACACCACTCTGGCTGTTTTCCAGTGTCAGTCTGATCCTGGGCTTTCCAACTTTGCAGAACCTTGGAATTCACAAAAAGTGAGTCCTGTGATTAAAGATGAGTCAACATTGCTAGCCTTCAAATAACTGGGGATGAGGGCTGCAGCGGAATCTTGCAAATGTGTATTCGATGTAGGTGCACCCTAGGCGTCCTTGCTGAGAAGCTTGTGGTGGAGATCCGGAGAGCCAGAGAAATCAAGAATGTCAGCACTAAGGACTTACAGGGTGTTATCCTTCCACGCATGACTTCTTATTGTGGGCTTCAGGAAACCTGAGAAAACCATTCATGTCTGATCCCTGAGGTGCTGGAGATCAACAGGGAAATGTTAGAATCAAGTCGAACACGGCAAAGAAGCATGACGTGCCCATTCCGGTGAGCCCTGGATTGCTAGCTATCTGGAGACACGGAGCTCAAAATCACCAAACGTTCATGTTGTTAGTCTTAAAATCATGTGATCAAAGAATAGACATCAAGCTTATAGCGTCTAGCCGACTAGCCTGGGCGACCCCTACTGTCTACACGGCTTCTACTCCCTGAACCACTTCCATAAATTCTGCTTCATTATTTAAATCCAGCCCGTAAATGTAACTGAAGGCAGATCTTGCTAGGACATACATTATGTAATCATAGATTTGCCAAAGCCTCAACGGCCCCATGAATGTAAATGCAAAGAGAGCTAGCAGGTGAACTGTTAGCCTTTCAGAGGCATCTTCTCACGTTCAGTATGAGCCACAAGAGACCCAGAGGCTCAGAAGGATTACTGCAGGCTAATTCCTGCCTGAGATCAGCCTTTGGCTATCAATAATTCATGCTAGCTCCACTTCCCTGTGTAAAGTAAACACAGTTTTGGCCATTAAGGCAGTAGACGAGCCGGATAAGGGACGGGTCGAAGCGGCGAACGCAGAGAAACGAGCATCATCCTCTATTTGTGTGCCGGAGCTGGAGAGAGACACGGAGGCGAAACACTCATTAGCACGGATGCAGCAGCAGAGGATGCAGGTGATTGACTAGCATTAGCATAGCATTGAAGGTAAGCGTGACAGCGTCGAGGCAATTAGACTGACGTTCCGCTGATAAACGGCTCAACGACTGGCCTTTTCGGCGTCCGCCCCGAGCTTGCCGGGTTGTCAGTTTTTGTTGCTGAGCAGATAGCCTAGATATGAAAGTTCTGAAGGTTTGAAAAGGAGCCCATGAATGTCTTCTTCGAGCGAGGCTAACTCTCTCTGATGTCTTTAGCTAGCTTTCTCTCCCTCTGACTCCAGCTCTCTCCGTCTCTCGCTCTTTCCTTCATCCCTGAGGCTGACAGGCCTGTCTGGGAGAAAGCTGAGGAGTGTATGTGCGCTGTGTTTGTGATAGCTTAGCGCCCAGCTGGGTTTTTCTATTCCCACCTGAGCGAAAGGAATCGACACATTTCCTCCCCGACCCAAAGCTCAGGAGACGCAGCATCTGTTTGAGCGGGAAAAATCCCATTGTAAACGTTCCCGGGGGAGCGGCGGGGACGAAGGCGCTGCTCAGAAAGTGACTTTCAGAGAGAAATTAATAAGGACTTTACGAAGTGAGCTAGTTTGAGGCGACCTTTGTTATTTTTTGTACAGCAGATCTGAATTAAGGAATGGATCACGAGCGGCTTGTGTTTACAGAAAGCGAGGGTTCAAACGGAGCGTCGTGTCGGGATCAGGATGTTGACCGTGGAAATGTCAGATCTAATGTAAAGACACTAGAGGCCTACCAGCTAACAGTTAATTAAGCTAATGGATAATTCAGCCACGTATTTTACCGAAAGTGACTATACGGACACTCGTCATAACGAATAGGTCCTTTGGGGCAGTCATAGACTGGAGATTAGGGAACCTGCCTTGATTGAGTTGCTGGTTCACTTCCCTGACCGGTAACAACTGAAGTGCCCTTGAGCAAGCCACCTAACCCCCAACCGCTCCCTGGGCATGGTGGATACGGCTGCCCACCGCCCTGTGTGTGTGCATGTGGGTGTTTCACTTCGTGGATGGGTTATATCCGGAGGACAAATTCCTCGGTCTTCAAAAACACAATTGGCAAAAAACTGGTCCTGAAATTCAGAATTTGGCATTCACATTGGTTTGGGTGATTGACAGTTTCCAGCACTGCTCAGAGGTTAACAATTCTGGCAGCATTTCCACATGGACACAGTTTAACATGGAACACGTAAATACCCGGCATGGTCACCGTCAGCTCGTTCAGCAAACTCAGAGAACCGCTTGGTTCCGCCACACCCTGCTGCTTTATTTCAAACCTGTAAGATGGACATGGGTGGAGCTTAAACGGTGACAGGAAGTGACGTGTCATGCTTCGGGGTTCTCTCTTGGCCTCTAACGCTACTCCGGACTCCAATCCCCAGAGTGCACCACTTGGTGACGTCATGAACACATGCTCTCTGTCAATCAATGATGCACCACTACGCTCAGCATCACCAGATTGCTGAACACACACCTGCACACTTGCCAAGTCAGTTTGGGACTGAGCACTTCCTACCTGTTCATTCCGTGTCTCACTTTGGCTTCGTGTTCCGGTGTTGCTCTGTTGTCTTTCTCCCCAGCTTTGTTTGTTCTGATTGGACTGATCCCGTTACCTACTCGGACTGTCTATTGGCTTGTTGCCCACCTGTACTGTTAATAAACCTAGCTTAACTTTCCTCTCTTTCCGCATCTCGTTAGTCCTTCAAACGTTACATGCTGATTAGCATAGCGTTCTTAGATGTAGGAATATGGGAATATGGGTAATTGTAGGTAGCTGTGACTATTAGCTGTAGGGCTAATAAAGTAAGATGTAGCAGGTACTACATGTAAAGTGATTAGCTGTAGCTGTTAGCTGTAGGGCTAATGCAGCTAGATGTAGCAGTTACCTGTAGGGCTAACGCAGCTGGATGTAGCAGTTAGTTGTCGGGCTAACGCAGCTGGGTGTAGCAGTTAGTTGTAGGGCTAACGCAGCTAGATGTAGCAGTTAGTTGTCGGGCTAATGCAGCTAGATGAAGCAGTTAGCTGTAGGGCTAATGCAGCTAGATGTAGCAGTTAGTTGTAGGGCTAATGCAGCTAGATGAAGCAGTTAGCTGTAGGGCTAATGCAGCTAGATGTAGCAGTTAGTTGTAGGGCTAATGCAGCTAGATGAAGCAGTTAGCTGTAGGGCTAATGCAGCTAGATGGTGCAGTTAGTTGTAGAGCTAATGCAGCTAGATCTAGCAGTTAGTTGTAGGGCTAATGCAGCTGGGTGTAGCAGTTAGTTGTAGGGCTAACACAGCTAGATATAGCAGTTAGTTGTAGGGCTAACGCAGCTAGATGGTGCAGTTAGTTGTAGAGCTAACGCAGCTAGATCTAGCAGTTAGTTGTAGGGCTAATGCAGCTCGTTGTAGCAGTTAGTTGTAGGGCTAACGCAGCTAGTTGTAGCAGTTAGTTGTAGGGCTAACGCAGCTAGATGTAGCAGTTAGTTGTAGGGCTAACGCAGCTAGTTGTAGCAGTTAGTTGTAGGGCTAACGCAGCTAGTTGTAGCAGTTAGTTGTAGGGCTAATGCAGCTAGATGTAGCAGTTACCTGTAGGGCTAACGCAGCTAGATCTAGCAGTTAGTTGTAGGGCTAACGCAGCTGGGTGTAGCAGTTAGTTGTAGGGCTAACGCAGCTGGGTGTAGCAGTTAGTTGTAGGGCTAACACAGCTAGATGTAGCAGTTAGTTGTAGGGCTAACGCAGCTGGGTGTAGCAGTTAGTTGTAGGGCTAACACAGCTAGATGTAGCAGTTAGTTGTCGGGCTAACGCAGCTAGATGTAGCAGTTAGTTGTCGGGCTAACGCAGCTAGATGTAGCAGTTACCTGTAGGGCTAACGCAGCTAGATGTAGCAGTTACCTGTAGGGCTAATGCAGCTAGATGTAGCAGTTACCTGTAGGGCTAACGCAGCTAGATGTAGCAGTTACCTGTAGGGCTAACGCAGCTAGATGTAGCAGTTAGCTGTAGACATACAGCTGTAATAGTACAGGTCTGTGAATCCATTAAGTAAATTTAGAATATCTATAATGTTCATTTTATGTAAATGAAGGCATGTGGCAAACCATTGGCCTTGGGGCATCACAGTTGCTGTTCAGTCTTTATGAGTCTGATTGTATACGCAGCTACGGATGTACGCTATCCAGTCATATCGTGATAAACAAGGTAATTTATGCGTAATTATGCGTACGTCCTAATGCGCCCAGATTACAAACACGTAAGGTGTGGGTAAGTGTATCTAGCCATAATGGCAGGGGACGCAATCTTGGCTAGGAAATAAATAAAAGGAGAAGAAAAAAGGATGGAAGAAAAAAAACACAATCTAATTAATATTAATGACAAAACCAGCCATATGTGAAAACAAGCTAATCGCGAGGCGCTTAGGCATTCTAGGCATTCTAACCTCGCTTTGAGGGAGAAAAGAGACAGATAAAGGGAAGAGAAGATGAAGGGATGAGCGAAGAAAAAAGGAAAAAAGGGAGTAGGCGGATCACACGCAGCGTGGAAACGCTGAGGAGGTTATTTCAGAGGCTCCCCAAGTCGAAGGACGTCAAAGCGAGACGGATCCGGGTGCCAGACGAGACTTTCGCTGTGTATCCTGGATCTCTGGCTGTGAGAGAGTCTCAGAGGGGGATCTTCTGGGGATGAACTTCAGGAATAAAGCCATGGGAGGCTTCCTCTTCTCCTCTGATACACCTTCAGAAGAAAAGAGTGCAGAGTTCTCTCGGCTTATCCGGCGTTCGGCTTCACCTGCGAACTCCAACCGCCAAAACTCTGAAGACAACACAGTTAAAGTGTTGGCTTTTAAAAATGGTGGTTCTTTAGGTTCCTCAGTAAAGATATTAGTTCTGTGTGGAACGGTGAACACTCAAGGAACCATTTGCATGGTTATATGGTTCTCTGTATGAATTTGATGGAGAATGTGATGTTTATGTTCTGTGCTGTAAAAAGCCCAACTTAAAATGACTTCAATTAGTTGCAAGCAATTGAATTAGTTTTAATCAACTCAAAACAAAACCACTTTGAAAGAATGGTATGTTCAAGAAGCTTTTGTGAAGTTGAATAAGTCTTCGAGATTTTTACAGTGTAAAAAAAAGTTAATGCTGTTGCAGCAAATGAATAAAAAAAATATATATTAAAAAATACTACGAATAATGATTTTTTAAAATCAAAGTAATTTTTGAGTGGAGTAAAATTTTTATTTATGGCTTTCAAAAATTAGAGTAATTTTTACACTATAAAAAGTGCAATCCAAAAAATTTTTTGTTACTAGCAAGATTGAATAAACTTCATTTTTAGATGTATTTGTTTTTAATGAATTAATATATAGTATATTTTTAGGTTGAACCAACCAAACGCTTTTTGCAGTGTAGAACCATATCCACAACACATTCTCCATCAGTTACGCATATGACTCTATAAAGAACCTTTTGGAAAGTTTTATATAGTGGTGGTTGGTGTAGCTCAGCGGATAACATCACTACCTGCCAGAGAGCCACCACCACATGTGGGAGACTGGGGTTCGAATCCCAGTCTGAGTGACTGTGCTGTGCTACACCAATAAGAGTCCTTGGGCAAGACTCCTAACACTACACTGGCCCACCTGTAATATGATTAACCTTGTAAGTCGCTCTGGATAAGAGCGTCAGCTAAATGCCGTAAATGTAATATAGCACCAAGAGTTCTTCTACTATTGATTGTAAACTTGACACTGTACCAACAGAAGAACCATGTTTGGTTCTATGTACACTATAAAAACTACACTATGTTTCTTTGGTTCAACCTGAAACAATTAATCTTAATTTACTATAAGCAAATTAATTTGGGCTTATTCAACCTGGAACTGGTTCCGTACAGGCTTTGTAGAACCTTGGTGCGGGGAACAAGCCTGGGATTGCAACAGCTTTTATTGGAACCGAGGAACCATCATTATGAACCGGGGGGGCGCTGCACAGCGGTAGTCAACAGTGGTACCCGATGTTTGTTTTTATCCGAGCACGGATCAACTACTGGAGATAAGATGTAGAAGAGCTTCTTCAGAAGACCACCGGGGGGCGCCATTGTTGTGCTGACATGCCCAAAGATGTTGTCACCGTTTACGCAGAAGAACCTACTATTCCTAGGTTCCGGCTGGGAACGAACTGCTCGGGTTCTGAACCTATTTGTCTTTGGTGGAAATTCGCCAAGCAGTTCAGAATTAGGAGTGGTACCTGTTCCACGTTGGTGAAGGAGGCCCACGGGAGAACACCAGGAGTGTGAAGAGATGCGTGAAGGCAGGGACCTAAAACGGAAGACGGTTTGGATTTGTTTGACAGTTCTGTGAAGTTGTGAGGTTAATGGGAACATGTTTCTGGGCGTGGGCGGCTGGATTGTACAGTAATTGTTAATTTATCTCGAGGATAAGATGCTGGAGAGATGAGAGAATGTAGATTAACGGACAGAAGGGAGATCTTTCCCTGGAGCTTAACCGTCAGAACACACTCAATCCACACTCGCTCCGTTTGGGGATCGGGGGAATTCACTGAGCCATGGCAACTGTCACCATGGGCAAAGCTAAAGCCAAAGCGAAGGAGGCTTTTTTCTAAACGTCCGCCTCCTCTGCACTTCTCTAGATGCTTCCTGGAGGCAGATAAGCCGAGCCGTGAAGATGCTTACGTTGCACTTTGGGGAGGGGGGGAGCACGCACACACATGCAAGCTGCTCGAGAAGGTTTCTTGTTGGTCTCACTTAGAAAATAGCATTGGCAGTGCAAACACATCAGTGGAAACAAAAACCGATTTATATGAAATACAGTCATCATCTACAGAACAGCTGCACCCAGAAGGTGTGGGAGTGCAGGTGTGTTGGGAAGGAAGATAAAGGTGACCAGGATCAATAACTGATGATAAATTTAGACTGATATGATCGATATTTATTGAGCTACACATACAGAAGTCTGTCTCTCAGTATGGCGTCGGGCCGCCGTGTTCGCTAACCCAACACGCCAGACGTCTCGGTATGGAGCTGTAGAGGTTCCTGATGGAGTCCTGTGATAATCCATCCCATGCAGCTTGAACATCCTCACACAGTTCCTGCAGATGGTGCGGTAGGGGTGGAGGTGGAGGGACACCAGGCCTTCTGGACGTGTGACTACAGACCGTTCATCTCGGTGCTGACCACGGTGCCTCCACACACGGATTCGTTGGGCGTCTCCACCAAGACTAAAGCGGGACTCGCCACTGAAGATGACCCGCTGCCATTCTGAGTCACTCCATGACAGTCTGGTACGACACCACTGCAGTCTTTGGTGACGGTGACGTGGTGTTAAGGACAGTCGTGGTAACGGTCTGTGTGCATGTAGTCCTGCGTGGTGCAGCCGTCTGCCGATGGTGCTGCACTAACAGGATGACTCATGGAGAACACCGGTGGTCCCCGAGTGTCCGCAATCGTGGCTGTTGGGTCACACCATGCACGTTTGACAATGTGTCGGTTCTCTTGTGGTTCGTGCAGGTCTCCCAAAATTCTTCATGTCGCTGGTGTGTACCTTCTTCTATCCACTGCTGCCAACAGCTTGCTTTGGTTCGACTGGTATGGCACGTGATACATAAGACCATCCGGCTTCCTGGAACCCTAAGATGCGACCTCCAACTCTATCAACTGCTCAGACTGCTTTCGAAAGCTACCGGCAACAGATAAGCCTCGTCCTTGCTACGTCAAACACCCGTTCGAGCATGGAACTTGAATCATTGGCATGTCTCACGATGTCAAACCTCCCCACCAAGTTTCGTTCTTGTCGGTTGATTCCTTCTGGGTGGATTTCTGTGGGAGGATTAGCTTCTGATTCCTTATGTACCCGTGTGTACATGTAAACTGAGTACGTGTATAACGAACTGTAAACCTGGAGCCGCAATCGTTCTGTCTGAACGTGCGGGAGAACAGGAGAAAGAGGTTTTGTGGAATGTGAAACCCTTCAGAATGAAGCATAACTCCATCGCCTGGCCTTTAATTGGCGCTATTAATATTAGTTAAACTTTTAATACCTATATATTACAACTTTTTTTCTTTATTACTGGGTTAATGTGGGTGGAAATGATGACTCTCCGAGGCCCTGTTCCATAAAAAGATTCCAGAATAAATTATTGATGCTCCACCACTTTGTTTAATCCGAACGCTCTCCGCTAAAAGATTTGTTCAAAAGGAAATAGCCCAAAGCTCCATTACTGCATCGATTCCTGAGCATTAAATACAAGTAGCTTCTTTTGTTCTTCAGATAAACGTATTTAAACCTCTCAGGCTGACCGTGCGTTTCATCTCCTGCCTGTATATATTCTAGACCTGCAGCATAGAGGAGCCTGAGCCCTGAGAATGCCTTAGAAACAGAAGGTGTAGATATTAGCGCTAATGGTGTTTCACATCGTGTTTATTTTCGTTTGTACCTGTAACTATACAAGCTGTATGGCCAAACACTAACTAACTCAGTGTGACTCCAGTATTTCAGGATTTCAGTTGATTAGCTGGCGAACAAATAGATCTGTGTTATTGACTCTGTGGAAGCAAACACCGGGCCTCTGGGTTCAATACATAGCTAGGGAAATGGTATTTGGGTTGATAAGGTGTCATTTAGTTGCGCTAGCTCGCTAACACAATGGCATATAGACTAGCTAAGTCCCATGATAGCAAAAGGATAGCGGACCACTTTTGCCCCCACTCGCGGCAAAGCAGCTGAGCACTTTAAGTTGCTTGTTTTTCGCTCTCAGTCCATTATTTATTCGTCTTTCCCTCATTTATTACTTTCATTATACAGCGTAAATCAGTTCAGTAAAAACATTAAGGTGTCGGCAACTCAATTATTTTATATCTGGCCCATCGTTATTCTTCTCTGTCAGTTATTTGTAATATTTGTCTTATTACTTATAAATCAGTTACATGCAGGCCAATAATCTGGACGGTCCGAGGGTGGACGAGCAGAGGCACAGTCAGCGAAGTGCCGACTTCTCGAGTCAGTGGAATGATATGTGCTTGCTAATTCGGTCACTAACAATGCTTTGCTTAGTTAGCTAGGTCTCTAACAAAATGTCACCTGTGTTAGCTAGCTTATAAGTTGCATGCTAGGTCACTAACAAAGTGACATTTAGGTTTGCTAGCTTGCTAACAAAGTGGCGTTTACATTAGCTATTTCGCTAACAAAGCAGCAGGTCAGAGCAGTTATTGCCTAGTTCAATAACAAGGTGTCGTTTATTTTAGCTACGTCGCTAACAAAGCATTTAGGTTAGCTAGCTCACTTAGCAGACAACATTTAGATTAGCTAGGTCACTAACAAAGTTATATGTGGATTAACTAGCCCGCTAATGAAGTGGAATTTGTGTTAGCATGGAAGCTAACAAAGTGGCATTTAGAAATTCTGATGGTAGTTGTCACTAAGTAGCAGCTTATTTGTATTTAATTTAGCTAGGGCACTAACAAAGTGGTGTTTATGTTAGTTACCTTGCTAACAAAGTGGCGTTAACCAGGTAGCATTTAGATCAGCCAAGTTATAGGTCGCTATAAACAAGAATTAGCTTAGCAAGTAACAGAGTGACATTTTAGTTTAGCTATCTCCATAACAAAGTGCCATTTATGTTCCCTAGGAAACTAATAAAGCATATACGCTAGCTTGCTCACTAACAGAGTTGTATTTAGGTAAGCTAGTTCGCTAACAAAGCATTTAGGTAAGCCAGCTTGCTAACAAAGTGACATTTAGGTTAGCTAGGTTGCTAACAAAGTTAAAATTGGGCTATTAGGCTTTAGCATGGAAGCCTACAAAGTGGTATTCATATTTTCTGATGGTGGTTATGATGAGCAGCAGCTTACGCGGGTAGCTACAGGTGGCTAGGTTACACAGTTGTAAGCTAGGCAGCTAACAAAATGATGTTAAGGATCATTAGATAGATTTAGGATCGCTAGGTCACTGAAAATGGTATTCGGTTAACTGTACCGCTAACAAACTGATATTTGGGTGAACTAACAAGTGATTATCATATATCTACACATACATTAATATATATCATTATTTATTATGTTTATCTGGTTTTATAGGCATGTGTTTGGATTTGAATTTTAGTCCTGCCAACCAAAAATGAATATTAAC
Organism: Prochilodus magdalenae; assembly: GCA_024036415.1. Lineage (NCBI taxonomy): Eukaryota > Metazoa > Chordata > Actinopteri > Characiformes > Prochilodontidae > Prochilodus > Prochilodus magdalenae. Next base: position 58,596 of record JAMWET010005289.1, read on the forward strand.
CATTTTACCCTTTTGGGGATCATCATTTATTTAGTTTTCCATTTTATATATATGAACTCTTTAATAAATAATCAACCACTGCTGTACATGGTTTATGTTAAACTATGCTTCATGCTTACCATTATAGTGACAAAAATATTTACTCTCTCTCTCTCTCTCTCTCTCTCTCTCTCTATATATATATATATATATATATATATATATATATATATATATATATATATATATATATATATTATACATGTACTCAAAATGCCTAATATACTGTTTGCCGCAGTGAGGGCTCTACAGATATAGACGTATATATGTGGATATCATATTGTTTTTCATCTACAGTCTATTTATACACAGCCTATAGCAGGGTGATATGAGCTGGCTCCTCTCCGCAGCGCCGTGTTGGAGTTCACAGCGTGTTTATTCAGAACAGCGTCTGTATAGTTGTCAGAGTAATCTGCTCTGTTTCAGCAGAGGATTAATTAAACTCCCCTTTGTGGAGTAAATGAGGAGAAACTTTATAATCACCGCACTGCTTTATTCCGCGGCTGTTTCGTTGTCACACAGCGTACTGTCAGGCAAATGTTTTCCCGGAACGCTGCAGTGTTTGGAGTCTGAACCCGAGGGAAAATTAAAAGGGCGTTCCGGCCGGAGTAGAAAATGTTGGGAGTAGATCTGGTGTAAGTGAGTCTCCTCGTCTCCCACAGCGGTGCCAGTTGTCCGGAGAGTGCGATTGTCCAGCTTCCAGAGACTACAGTCCGCTGATGATGCTTCTTGGAGGAGGAACACTGGCGGAACATTAACGGCTCGTCTGTAAGAAGCATCCTTAAAAATCCAATCCCTTCCTCAACACTTCCAGACCTGTTCCACGTTAGGCCAACCCAGCGTGAGCTGTTCCGCTGTGGGAGAGCCGCTGATGTATAATTCACATGTTCACACTGTATTCATCACGCTCGGCGCTGAAAGCATCGCTCTTAACGAGCCACAGTAAATACTTCATAGCTCTCCACGACACGCAGCTTAAGTGACGCGAAAAGGCGATAAAGAGGAGCCGCTCTGCAACCGTGGGAGTGGGTGGTGGTGGGGGCAGGTTTGTCTTCAGGGTCGTGACCCCTCTGGTCCACTATAATCACCCCATAATGTACAGTGCTGTGTCTTATAGAGGAGCTTTACAGTTCAGAGAGAGAGAGAAGAGGGAAAGAGAGAGAGAGAGGGAAGAGGGAGAGAGAGCAATTTTTACAGATAATGATTGTTTTATTTAGACTGTGAGTGTTTAGCCGTGATTCATTAGCATGTGAGTGTTTAGACTGTAATTAATCAGACTGTGATTTTTTTAGGGTGTGAGTGTTTAGCCTGTGATTCAAAAGACTGTGAATGTTTGGACTGTGGTTATTTAGACTGTGAGTGTTTAGCCCTTTTATTGATTAGCATGTGGGTGTTTAGCCTGTGAGTGTTTAGCCTGTGCTTGATAATGCTGTGATTGTTTAGCTTGTGATGGATTCGGCTGTGGTTGTTTAGCCTGTGATTTATTAGCATGTGAGTGTTTAGCCTTTGATTGATTAGGCTGTAATTGTTTAGCATGTGAGTATTTAGACTGTGATTAATCAGACTGTGATCATTTGGGCTGTGATTGTTTAGCCTGTGATTCATTAGACTCTGAGTGTTTAGACTGTGATGGATTAGGTTGTGATTGTTTAGGCTGTGATTTATCAGATCATGATTGTTTGGACTGTGAGTGTTTGGACTTTGATTGTTTGTACTGTGAGTGTTTAGGCTGGGACTGTTTAGGTTGTGGTGGTTTGGACTGCCATTGTGTGGACTGTGATTGTTTGTACTGTGAGTGTTTGGACTGCCATTGTTTGTACTGTGAGTGTTTAGGCTGGAACTGTTTACTCTGTGATTGTTGGGACTGTGATTGTTTGGACTGCCATTGTTTGTACTGTGAGTGTTTAGGCTGGGACTGTTTAGGTCGTGGTGGTTTGGACTGCCATTGTTTGGACTGTGATTGTTTGTACTGTGAGTGTTTAAGTTGGGACTGTTTAGGTCGTGGTGGTTTGGACTGCCATTGTTTGGACTGTGATTGTTTGTACTGTGAGTGTTTAGGCTGGAACTGTTTACTCTGTGATTGTTGGGACTGTAATTGTTTGGACTGCCATTGTTTATACTGTAAGTGTTTAGGCTGGGACTGTTTAGGTCGTGGTGGTTTGGACTGCCATTGTTTGGACTGTGATTGTTTGGACTGCCATTGTGTGGAATGTGATTGTTTGTACTGTGATTGTTTGGACTGCCATTGTGTGGACTGTGATTGTTTGTACTGTGATTGTTTGGACTGTGAGTGTTTGGACTGTAATTGTTTGTACTGTGAGTGTTTAGGCTGGGACTGTTTAGGTCGTGGTGGTTTGGACTGCCATTGTGTGGACTGTGATTGTTTGTACTGTGAGTGTTTGGACTGCCATTCTTTGGACTGTGATTGTTTACACTGTGTGCTGTTGGCCTGAGGATGTGCTGAGTCACACTGGTGGAGAAGCTAAGGTGTGCCCTGAGGAACGAACACACCGAGGCCAAACGCAGGTGCAAAGTGAGGCTTTTATTTAAACATGAGAAACAAAAACAAGCCGAAAACACCGCCGGCTACAACTACTCACGACCGAGTTAACACAGAGCGCTCTCCAGCCAGCATTCCCTCACCAAGCCCTCGCTCTCTGTCACTGGTCTGGAGAGACTCGGAGCCCACAGCTGAGATTTAAAATTAAATCGCATTAAATACGATTTTAGATTAAGGTTATGTGATTGTTTGGATCCTGATTGGTTAACCTGTGATTAGTTAGTGTGTGATTATTTAGATCATGATTGGCTCCCCTGTAATTAGTTAGTATGTGATTGGTTATCCTGTGATTAGTTAGTGTGTGATTGGTTATCCTGTGATTAGTCAGTGTGTGATTGGTTATCCTGTGATTAGTTAGTGTCTGATTGTTTAGACCCTGATTGGTTATCCTGTGATTAGTTAGTGTGTGATTGTTTGGATCATGATTGGTTATCCTGTGATTAGTTAGTGTGTGATTTTGTTGTTGTTTTATCCTGTGATCCTGTATTGTTAGTGTGTGGTTATATTGTGATTGTGATTGTGATTGGCTATCCTGTGATTAGTTAGTGTGTGATTGTTTGGATTGTGATTGGTTATCCTGTGATTAGTTAGTGTGTGATTGTTTGGATCATGATTGGTTATCCTGTGATTAGTTAGTGTGTGATTTGTTATCCTGTGATTAGTTAGTGTGTGATTGTTTGGATTGTGATTGGTTATCCTGTGATTAGTTAGTGTGTGATTGTTTGGATTGTGATTGGCTATCCTGTGATTAGTTAGTGTGTGATTGTTTGGATTGTGATTGGCTATCCTGTGATTAGTTAGTGTGTGATTGTTTGGATTGTGATTGGCTATCCTGTGATTAGTTTGTGTGTGATTGTTTGGATTGTGATTGGCTATCCTGTGATTAGTTTGTGATTAGTCAGTGTGTGATTGTTTGGATCATGATTGGCTATCCTGTGATTAGTTTGTGTGTGATTGTTTGGATTGTGATTGGCTATCCTGTGATTAGTTTGTGTGTGATTGTTTGGATTGTGATTGGCTATCCTGTGATTAGTTAGTGTGTGATTGTTTGGATTGTGATTGGCTATCCTGTGATTAGTTAGTGTGTGATTGTTTGGATTGTGATTGGTTATCCTGTGATTAGTTAGTGTGTGATTGTTTGGATTGTGATTGGTTATCCTGTGATTAGTTTGTGTGTGATTGTTTGGATTGTGATTGGCTATCCTGTGATTAGTTTGTGTGTGATTGTTTGGATTGTGATTGGTTATTCTGTGATTAGTTACCGTGTGATTGTTTGGATCCTGATAAGTAAAAGACAGCACTATGTTTTCTGATGGAAGTGCCTGGGTGATGGATGATCACTCAAACACAAACACCTGCTAGGTACAGTTTGTTGACAGTTTTCACAATATTCCGAGTGTCAGATGCACAGTTAGATACTGCCTCCGCAGCTCAGCATGGATCGAATGGAGGCGGGAAGCGAGTGAAGGGGAGGAATGTTTGGGGGTTTTTTTGTCCTGCAGCGTGACTCTGGGGGAGCTTATTTACGGCCGCTGGACGATAATTGCTTTACACGGCGGGTGATTTAGGTGACGGACCTGAGCGTGTTTACACTGTCGACAGAGAGGAGAAGCGTCACACAACAGCAGCTGCAGACCAATAAAGCACAGACACACACACACCTGCTACACCGGGATGGGGCTTATAAACGACAGCTTCCATTTATATATATATATATTTATATATTTATAGATATACACACACACAGAGTAGGGTGGTGGACAAATACACAAAGCAAGGTAAAGTAGAGATCCCCAAGGTAAACTCCTCCTCCAGTGTCTGTGTCAGCTCCTCCCTTTAGTCCTCCACTGGAGTACCAGTACTAAAGTATGTACCTTCAGATGTACTTAAGTATGGAGAGTACCAGGAGCATGATTTATCATGTCCTATTATCATTTCTCCACACATGAGCCAAAGGGGCACATGAGCAGATTGGAAATACGTCGGGTCGCCGTGTTCGCTAACCCAACACGCCAGACGTCTCGGTATGGAGCTGTGGAGGTTCCTAATGGTGTCCTGTGATAATCCATCCCATGCAGCTTGAACATCCTCACACAGTTCCTGCAGATGGTGCGGTAGGGGTGGAGGTGGAGGGACACCAGGCCTTCTGGACGTGTGACTACAGACCGTTCATCTTGGTGCTGACCACGGTGCCTCCACACACGGATTCGTTGGGCGTCTCCACCAAGACTAAAGCGGGACTCGTCACTGAAGATGACCCGCTGCCATTCTGAGTCACTCCATGACAGTCTGGTACGACACCACTGCAGTGTTTGGTGACGGTGACGTGGTGTTAAGGACAGTCGTGGTAACGGTCTGTGTGCATGTAGTCCTGCGTGGTGCAGCCGTCTGCTGATGGTGCTGCACTAACAGGATGACTCAGGGAGGACACCACTGCTCGCTGGATGTCTGTAGTGGTGGATGTTGGGTCAGTCAGGTACAGAGATAAGACCCGTCCTTGCTTACAGCACATGTGGAGCCGGGTGTGGAACTGGAATCATTAGCACGTCTCACCATGTCAAACCTACACACCAGGTTTCACTCCTGTGGGTTGACTCGTTCCGGGTGCAGTTGCAGGTGTTTGCGTGTATATGAGTGTGTGTATAGATGTGTGTGTCTGAAATGTGTATGGTGGTGATGGTGGAAGGCGGATTCGGCAGCATGACACTCTCGACAAACATAAGCATGGGGAAGAATGTGTAAACTGCAGTTTCGCTCCGTACAGAAGGACAGATGGTCGGAGATTCTGGTTGCTGTTAGAAATGAAGACTGTCTCTTCTCACGTTCACTCTCTGCACACCGCACACAGTACATCAATAATGCAGCAGAGATGGAGAGAATCTGTCACATGTGTATATTGAACAGTGATAAACACAGACACAGACAGAGAGAAAGAGAGAGAGAGAGAGAAAGACAGAGAGAGAGAGAGAGAGAGAGAAAGAAAGAGAGAGAGAGAGAGAAGAATGAAGAGATGGAGAGAGTAAAAGCAGCCCGCCACAATTATTTCATGATTACCTCTCAGTTATTCAAGCTGACTGCCGTCGTTTTCCACGTCCGCTAGATTACACAGTCATATCACACTGCACCAAACACAGAGTGAACTGGATGGACAATAAGCTCACCACACAGCAAACAGCGCCCTTGTGTGTTTAAGGTGGTAGTACCTTTAGGCTCCTGCAGGTGGCACTGCACGGGGATGATGAGGTTATAAACCCCTGTGGGGTGTGAGTGACGGGATCCACAGATTGGGAAGAGGTGCTACAGTGCAGGGAATGTCTCGTTCCATGTGTGGAAAATGGCTCCAGAGCAGATGTTAATGATTGGCTAAAAGGAGGGACTGCATGTGGGCGTGGCCAAAGACCATAGTGTGAAGGAAGTAGCTGAATCTGCAGGTGTATGGAAGCGTACGGTCATACGGGTCTACCAGCAGTGGATACAATCCCAGTCTACAGGGACTGAACGCTGATGTGGCTACATCCAGAAACCTGTCCAGGTGAGATACGAGGAAGACAGAATGAGGGAGAGAGAGAGTTAATAGAGAGACAAAGTGAGAGAGAGAGAGAGAGAGAGAGAGAATAAGAAAGAGCAAAGAAAAGAGAGAAAAGGAAGTTTGAGAGAGAGAAAGCTCAAAAGAGAGAAACAACTAAAATAAAGAAAGAGGAAGAGGGGTTGTATGGGAAAAGAAAAGAGAGAAGAAGAGAAAAAAGAAGAGTAAGCAAAAGATAAAGATAGGAGTGAGAATGACAGAGAGATAGAGGGACGGGAGA
>JAMWET010005289.1:72500-73899 GCA_024036415.1 Prochilodus magdalenae
GCCACCCTGTGGCAGAACGAGGCTGCAGGAGTGAGACTGCCAGAATCTGGCTCCGGCCTGCATCCGCATCCATGTATATTCATCACAGTCGATCTCAGAGTGTGTGAGCTGCACAACACATAACACACACTGCAGATTCATACCGGATTATAATCCCTCCACAGTTATTACTGTCAGACTGTAAACACTACACACGCTGCAGATTCATACCGGATTATAATCCCTCCACAGTTATTACTGTCAGACTGTAAACACTACACACGCTGCAGATTCATACCGGATTATAATCCCTCCACAGTTATTACCGCCAGACCGTAAACACTACACACGCTGCAGATTCTGGATTGAACCGATTATTATAATCCCTCCACAGTTATTACCGTCAGACTGTAAACACTACACACGCTGCAGATTCATACTGCATTATAATCCCTCCACAGTTATTACCGTCAGACCGTAAACACTACACACGCTGCAGATTCATACCGGATTATAATCACTCCACAGTTATTACCGTCAGACTGTAAACACTACACACGCTGCAGATTCATACCGGATTATAATCCCTCCACAGTTATTACTGTCAGACTGTAAACACTACACACGCTGCAGATTCATACTGGATTATAATCCCTCCACAGTGATTACCGCAGACTGTAACCGTAAACACTACACACTCTGCAGATTCATACTGGATTATAATCCCTCCACAGTTATTACCGTCAGACTGTAAACACTACACACGCTGCAGATTCATACTGGATTATAATCCCTCCACAGTTATTACCGCCAGACCGTAAACACTACACACGCTGCAGATTCATACCGGATTATAATCCCTCCACAGTTATTACCGTCAGACTGTAAACACTACGCACGCTGCAGATTCATACCGGATTATAATCCCTCCACAGTTATTACCGTCAGACTGTAAAACACTACACCATGCTGCAGATTCATACTGGAATTATAATCCCTCCAGCAGTTATTACCGTCAGAAAACTGTAAAACACGTACCACACTCTTCAGATTCATACTGGATTATAATCCCTCCACAGTTATTACCTGCCAGACGCGAAACACTATTCTGTCTGCAGATTCAGACTGGGATTATAATCCCCGCCCATGTTATTATTACCGTCATACTGTAAACACTGACACACTCTGCAGATTCACATACTGGATTATAATCCCTCCAACCGTTATACCGTCAGACCTGTAAAACACTACGCACGCTGCAGATTCATGAACACTGGGGGATGGTGTATCCCTCACATTATTAACCGTACAGACTGTAAACCTACACACGCTGGCAGATTCATACTGGATTATAATCTCTCCACAGTTTTCCGTCGACTGTAAACCGACACCGCTGCAGATTCATAACCGGATTATAGTC
>JAMWET010005290.1:2500-40000 GCA_024036415.1 Prochilodus magdalenae
CTTAAATGGAGCTGCAGGACATTCTGGTTCCTGTACAAGCTGCAGTATTTAAGGTGGAACGGAACATTGGATTAGGAAGCTGGTGAACAGGAAGAACTCCAGCCTGGATTAAAGATGAACATCCACCATGTACCGCTGACAGGTGGGATCCTTGGGAATGGAAAGTACCAGTCTGGAACGCTGGAGTTCTCCACATAGTCCACCATGTTGGTTCTGTAGCTGCGTTGTGGTTGTATGTAAATGTTGGGGGTGTGAATATTAATGAGTCTGTTCCAGAACAGTTTAGTGCAGGATTGTATTTTAAGAAGGAACAACCGCTTTTGAAGGTTGTGGTATGTGGGTTCCAGGTACTGAAGTCTCCTCATTACACCGTCACAGTGTACATACAGAGTCTATGACAGCTGTAATGGTCAAGTGGTTGAAGGGTGGTCCCTGACCTTTCCACAGCAGCCCAAATGGGGGGGTATGATTTGTTAGACCCTCTCACCGCTTCCTGCAATCAGAGCTATACGAGGCTGATGTGCGGCTACCTTAGACGAGTGGCTATCTGCATAGGGAACGCTGAATGAATCAGGAGACGCTGAAGTGGGAAACTGGCTTTGACGGCCTTGTGTTGCCTAGACGACTACTCCAGCGAGCAATGCTCCAGCATTCGTTTTGGCGTAATGAACAATATGTCTATAATCAGACAGGTGGGAGGAGGTCCAGAGAAGATGACGGCAGCTGGTACTGGTGGAGACCTGGGCTGAAAAATTAGCCACCAACACTTTCTTTATCTCGTTTTCTCTGATAGAAGATGAAAGGAATCCATTAACGCTGGTTCCGAGAGCGGTGGAGACATCTTTAATGATGGGTTTTTGAATAACCATGTTGTTTTTCCCTACTGAGGATCGTTTACTCAGAGCTGAACGTACAACTGATGGCTCTTCGTACACGGGGCCCACAAGGCTTTGATGAAAAACTCACTTCTTTGATGTTAATTTTGGGAAACTAATCCTAAACCCAGTACTGTCAGCTCACTGCACGACTTCTCGAGTTCTGGAGACCTCCACATGCTGTCTGTACAGGGCATTAACTCTGCGATGCTCATCTGTGGATTACGGAAGCGATCTCTGGCTTGTGTAGGGAGCTGATTCCAGTGTCAGGCCCGTCTGGAAAACAACAAGCGTAAATGTCACTGCAGAGCAGGTAGTGCAGTCAGGCTCGTTTACGCAGCGCGGCCGTGTCTCCGCACTCTTAGTGGAAAATACCACATACCAGAGAGAGTCTGCTGAGTGGACACCATAACACCGCATAGCAGAAACCCTCAGTCTGATACGGTAACTCTAACCTACTACATCCTCAACCAGCACCATCCATACGGCACCACACCCCACCTCCACACACCACACCACACCACACCACAGCTCCGCACACCACGATCCATACCACACCACATCTCCGCACACCACACCACACCACAGCTCCGCACACCACCATCCATACCACAGCACAGCAGCCCAGCCTGGGGACACAGAGAACAAGGCTCATCAACACATTACACTTACTGAGTTACCGTACACCGACACGCTACTTACAGCACACTAACACATTACACTTACTGAGTTACCGTACACCGATACGCTACTTACAGCACACTAACGCATTACACTTACTGAGTTACTGTACACCGACACACTACTTACAGCACACTAACACATTACACTTACTGAGTTACTGTACACCAACACGCTACTTACAGCACACTAACACATTACACTTACTGAGTTACCGTACACCGACACGCTACTTACAGCACACTAACACATTACACTTACTGAGTTACTGTACACCAACACACTACTTACAGCACACTAACACATTACACTTACTGAGTTACTCTACACCAACACACTACTTACAGTACACTAACACATTACACTTACTGAGTTACCGTACACCGACACGCTACTTACAGCACACTAACACATTACACTTACTGAGTTACCGTACACCAACACATTACTTACAGCACACTAACACATTACACTTACTGAGTTACCGTACACCGACACACTACTTACAGCACACTAACACATTACACTTACTGAGTTACCGTACACCGACACGCTACTTACAGCACACTAACACATTACACTTACTGAGTTACCGTACACCGACAGGCTACTTACAGCACACTAACACATTACACTTACTGAGTTACCGTACACCGACACGCTACTTACAGCACACTAACACATTACACTTACTGAGTTACCGTACACCGACACGCTACTTACAGCACACTAACACATTACACTTACTGAGTTACCGTACACCGACACGCTACTTACAGCACACTAACACATTACACTTACTGAGTTACTGTACACCGACACGCTACTTACAGCACACTAACACATTACACTTACTGAGTTACCGTACACCGACACGCTACTTACAGCACACTAACACATTACACTTACTGAGTTACCGTACACGAACACGCTACTTACAGCGCACTAACACATTACACTTACTGAGTTACCGTACACCAACACGCTACTTACAGCGCACTAACGCATTACATTTACTGAGTTACCGTACACCAACACGCTACTTACAGCGCACTAACGCATTACATTTACTGAGTTACCGTACACCGACACGCTACTTACAGCACACTAACGCATTACATTTACTGAGTTACCGTACACCGACAGGCTACTTACAGCACACTAACGCATTACACTTACTGAGTTACCGTACAGCGACAGGCTACTTACAGCACACTAACGCATTACACTTACTGAGTTACCGTACACCGACACGCTACTTACAGCACACTAACGCATTACACTTACTGAGTTACCGTACACCGACACGCTACTTACAGCACACTAACGCATTACACTTACTGAGTTACCGTACACCGACACGCTACTTACAACACACTAACACATTACACTTACTGAGTTACCGTACACCGACACGCTACTTACAGCACACTAACTCATTACAATTACTGATTTACCGTACACCGACACGCTACTTACAGCACACTAACGCATTACACTTACTGAGTTACCGTACACCGACACGCTACTTATAGCACACTAACGCATTACACTTACTGAGTTACCGTACACCAACACGCTACTTACAGCACACTAACGCATTACACTTACTGAGTTACCGTACACCGACACGCTACTTACAGCACACTAACGCATTACACTTACTGAGTTACCGTACACCGACACGCTACTTACAGCACACTAACACATTACACTTACTGAGTTACCGTACACCGACACGCTACTTACAGCACACTAACGCATTACACTTACTGAGTTACCGTACACCGACACGCTACTTACAGCACACTAACGCATTACACTTACTGAGTTACCGTACACCGACACGCTACTTATAGCACACTAACGCATTACACTTACTGAGTTACCGTACACCGACACGCTACTTATAGCACACTAACGCATTACACTTACTGAGTTACCGTACACCAACACGCTACTTACAGCGCACTAACACATTACACTTACTGAGTTACCGTACACCAACACGCTACTTACAGCGCACTAACACATTACACTTACTGAGTTACCGTACACCAACACGCTACTTACAGCGCACTAACGCATTACATTTACTGAGTTACCGTACACCGACACGCTACTTACAGCACACTAACGCATTACACTTACTGAGTTACCGTACACCGACAGGCTACTTACAGCACACTAACGCATTACACTTACTGAGTTACCGTACACCGACAGGCTACTTACAGCACACTAACACATTACACTTACTGAGTTACCGTACACCGACACGCTACTTACAGCACACTAACACATTACACTTACTGAGTTACCGTACACCGACACACTACTTACAGCACACTAACACATTACACTTACTGAGTTACCGTACACCGACACGCTACTTACAGCGCACTAACACATTACACTTACTGAGTTACCGTACACGAACACGCTACTTACAGCGCACTAACGCATTACACTTACTGAGTTACCGTACACCAACACGCTACTTACAGCGCACTAACGCATTACATTTACTGAGTTACCGTACACCGACACGCTACTTACAGCGCACTAACGCATTACATTTACTGAGTTACCGTACACCAACACGCTACTTACAGCACACTAACGCATTACACTTACTGAGTTACCGTACACCGACACGCTACTTACAGCACACTAACGCATTACACTTACTGAGTTACCGTACACCGACACGCTACTTACAGCACACTAACGCATTACACTTACTGAGTTACCGTACACCGACACGCTACTTACAGCACACAAACACATTACACTTACTGAGTTACCGTACACCGACACGCTACTTACAGCACACTAACGCATTACACTTACTGAGTTACCGTACACCGACACGCTACTTACAGCACACTAACGCATTACACTTACTGAGTTACCGTACACCGACACGCTACTTATAGCACACTAACGCATTACACTTACTGAGTTACCGTACACCGACACGCTACTTACAGCACACTAACGCATTACACTTACTGAGTTACCGTACACCGACACGCTACTTACAGCACACTAACACATTACACTTACTGAGTTACCGTACACCGACACGCTACTTACAGCACACTAACGCATTACACTTACTGAGTTACCGTACACCGACACGCTACTTACAGCACACTAACGCATTACACTTACTGAGTTACCGTACACCGACACGCTAACTTAAAGCACACTAACGCATTACACTAACTGAGTTACCGTACACCGACACGCTACTTATAGCACACTAAACGCATTACACTTACTGAGTTACCGTACACCGACACGCTACTTTATAGCACACTAACGCATTACACTTACTGAGTTACCGTACACCGACACGCTACTTATAGCACACTAACGCATTACACTTACTGAGTTACCGTACACCGACACGCTACTTATAGCACACTAACGCATTACACTTACTGAGTTACCGTACACCGACACGCTACTTATAGCACACTAACGCATTACACTTACTGAGTTACCGTACACCGACACGCTACTTACAGCACACTAACACATCACACTTACTGAGTTACCGTACACCGACACGCTACTTACAGCACACTAACACATCACACTTACTGAGTTACCGTACACCGACACGCTACTTACAGCACACTAACACATCACACTTACTGAGTTACCGTACACCGACACGCTACTTACAGCACACTAACGCATTACACTTACTGAGTTACCGTACACCGACACACTACTTACAGAACACTAACACATTACACTTACTGAGTTACCGTACACCGACACGCTACTTACAGCACACTAACACATTACACTTACTGAGTTACCGTACACCGACACACTACTTACAGAACACTAACACATTACACTTACTGAGCTACCGTACACCGACACGCTACTTACAGCACACTAACACATTACACTTACTGAGTTACCGTACACCGACACACTACTTACAGCGCACTAACACATTACACTTACTGAGTTACCGTACACCGACACGCTACTTACAACACACTAACACATTACACTTACTGAGCTACCGTACACCGACACACTACTTACAGCACACTAACGCATTACACTTACTGAGCTACCGTACACCGACACGCTACTTACAACACACTAACACATTACACTTACTGAGTTACCGTACACCGACACGCTACTTACAGCACACTAACACATTACACTTACTGAGTTACCGTACACCGACACGCTACTTACAGCACACTAACACATTACACTTACTGAGTTACCGTACACCGACACGCTACTTACAGCACACTAACACATTACACTTACTGAGCTACCGTACACCGACACACTACTTACAGCACACTAACACATTACACTTACTGAGTTACCGTACACCGACACGCTACTTACAGCACACTAACACATTACACTTACTGAGTTACCGTACACCGACACGCTACTTACAGCACACTAACACATTACACTTACTGAGTTACTGAACACCGACACGCTACTTGCTCTAATTAGCAGTTTCCTGGTTCTGCTCATTCACAGCTGCTCAGATGAGCTGCATGCTGCTGCAGGACAGATGTGGAAGTGGTGCAGCTCCACTCAGCTGTGAGAGTGAGAGACACTAAACAGACTCCTGAGCTGAACTGAGCTGAGTCAGGACGCGGTTTGCTGCACTCCTTTCTGGGTTCGTACTCTGCACCTACGGCTTAGCAAAGGGCTGGAACCTAGAGGCTAATTAACACCGTCACAGAGCAGCAGTGTGAGGAGCTGTGTGAAACGCAGGGGCGATGCTGGAGGCTGGGGAGCTCTCTGAATGCACAACTGGAGACGAAACGCCTTTCCAGAGTCATTATGGCGCAGCTTCTTAGCACGGAGCCTTGCGTGGTCGGGACTGCATCCGTGAAAGTGCCGGGAGATAAACTCTGAGGTAAGTTGCGCAGCATGTGGGTCGACTATGGCAGAAGTGCTGACAGAGAGACGCTCACGCGCCCTGAACCTCACCGCGGCGGTGCGTTAGAGGAGACGGTGCGTCTTGCATGTGGTTTCCTGGAGAGTGAGGCTGGGCTCGTTTCAGCGCCTCTCCGGGGTTACTGGTTTCATGGCGGCCGATATCCATGCGTAAAGCCGTGCGTAATGTCGGCGGTCCCTCGTGAGTTAAATGCATGTCGGTGCGTTACGGTGCTCCAGGCCAGCGTTACGCGGCGCTCAGGAAGGGTTCAGCAGCTGGGGGAACGAGCTGCACTGGATTTCATTCTGTGGTCGACGGTAAAAGGATTGGCACCCGATTCAAATTCCACTGAACCTTTCCTTAAATGGCCCAGATCATGGAAGTCCGAGGATTCCTCATTCCTCTGAAGTCTGGAGTAGCACGCGAGGTTTCCAGGGACACCAGTTACCACCCCAGCGCGTGCGGTGCACATACAGGAACTAAGCCCTTTAATGTAAATCAGGTATCCATGTGATGTCACAAAAAGCTAAAGCGCATATCCACCTATTCAGTCTACAACAGTTTAGCCCCGCCCATTCACGGTGAAGCAGCTGGACCGCTTTTTGAACGAACTACGATACAGCAAAGGAGCCAATCAGCGGCTCTTAAAGGAACTGTGTGTGAGCTCTAGTGGCGAGGTTAGGTACCGCACCCTACTGACCTACAACTCTTGTTCCAGTTTTCCCATTCCACCTTAATAAGACTGTGTTACATGGTGTTTCCTGAGACGTTATGAAGACTGTTACACCATTTAAGGTGGAATGAGATCATTAAAAAAAGAAGCTGGTGAATAACAAGCTGAACGTCAGTGCAAGAATACAACTACGGCACCATTTAAGGTGGAGCAGGAACAAACAGCTGACAAATAAGAAGCTGACTTTCAGCCAGAATGTAAATGCTTGATTATTTAAGGTGGAACAGGTGACAAATTACAACACCTGAGGTGTTATAAAGACTGTGGCACTGTTTAAGGTGGACTGAGAATTTAAGAAGAAGCTGTTTAATAACATCAGTGCCAGAATGTAAATGCGTCGTTATTTAAGGTGGAACTGAAAATTTCAGACAAAACTGGCAATTAAGAAACTGAATGTGAGTGGCAGATTGTAAGTGCTTTACTATTTAAGGTGGAACAGAAGAATTCGAACTAAAAGCTGGTGAACAAGAAGTTTAACTCCAGTCTGCTAGCGTTAATGCGGGTGGTGTTACTGCTGCTAGTGTTAATGCGGGTGGTGTTAGTGCTGCTAGTGTTAATGCTGGTGGTGTTAGTGCAGCTAGTGTTAATGCGGTGGTGGTAGTGCTGCTGGTGGTAGTGCTGCTAGTGTCAATGCTGCTGGTGTTTATGCTGGTGTTGGTAGTGCTGCTAGTGTTAATGCTGGTGGTGTTAGTGCTGCTAATGTTAATGCGGGTGGTGTTAGTCCTGCTAGTGTTAATCCTGGTGGTGTTAGTGCTGCTAGTGTTAATGCGGTGGTGTTAGTGCTGGTGGTGGTAGTGCTGCTGGTGGTAGTGCTGCTAGTGTCAATGCTGCTGGTGTTTATGCTGGTGTTGTTAATGCTGGTGTTGGTAGTGCTGCTGGTGTTAATGCTGGTGGTGTTAGTGCTGCTAGTGTTAATGCGGTGATGTTAGTGCTGCTGGTGGTAGTGCTGCTAGTGTCAATGCTGCTAGTGTTAATGCTGCTGGTGTTGGTAGTGCTGCTAGTGTTAATGCTGGTGGTGTTAGTGCTGCTAATGTTAATGCTGCTGGTGTTAGTGCTGGTGGTGTTAGTGCAGCTAGTGTTAGTGCTGCTAGTGTTTATGCTGGTGGTGGTAGTGCTGCTAGTGTTAATGCTGGTGGTGTTAGTGCTGTTAGTGTTAATGCTGCTGGTGTTAGTGCTGCTAGTGTTAATGCTGGTGGTGTTTCTGATTCAGGGGTTTAATACTATTAAAATATCCTACCTGAAGTTTTATGGGCGGAGCTACTGATAAACATGTTCTACAGTAGAACATTCCAACAAAGGTTTTCTTTCGTTCTACATCCTCCAGTCGGTGCTCTAGCGCCACCTAGCTGGAACTGCTGCTTCAGTGTCACAGTGTGAGTCTCTCTACAGCCAGTGTGTGGTGTGTCTGTTCTGGACTACTGTAGAAACATGGTGGTGGTAGTGCTCCTGTTCTAGATAACCAGAACACACAGAGACCTGTAGTTACAGGTAATTATACACTCATGAGGACCCAGTTCTGTATACTACTAAGGCACGACTAGATTTAATTTCTGACAGTGGATCCACCTTAAATTTTACATACGGCTCCTTTAAAGGCAGAGTACCCTAAAGAGCCAGTGTAACGCTGTTATATGAGTGAGGAAGTTCTGAAAGTGACATATGGGCTCTTTAATGGTGAACCGACCCCCGGTGAGGCCAGCGCAGACCCCTCTGTTCCCCCAGCTGCTGGGTAAGAGGAGCTAGCCTGGCCAGCCCTGCGCACCGCCGCTCTAATCGCATTAGAGAGTCATCAGAAGGGGTGGATGTCGTTTCCCCCCCGCCGTCTCGCGCGCTGCCTCCGTTTGTCATGTTGCGCGGCGCGCTGTTTATCTTGGCTCCACTCCTCCTCTCCTCCTCACTTCCACAGCTGTCCGGCCACCATGTCTCAGCTCTACTACCGCCGGAAGGACCCTTCGTGTTACCGGGACCGCATCCCTCTGCGCGTGGTGCGCGCCGAGGCCGAGCTGTCCGCGCAGGAGAAGGCGTACCTGAGCGCCGTGGAGCGAGGGGACTACGGGAGCGTGAAGCGCGCGCTGGAGGAGGCCGAGATCTACTTCAAGATCAACATCAACTGCGTGGACCCGCTGGGGCGCACGGCGCTGCTCATCGCCATCGAGAACGAGAACCTGGAGCTCATCGAGCTGCTGCTCAGCTACAACGCGCACGTGGGGGACGCGCTGCTGCACGCCATCCGCAAGGAGGTGGTGGGGGCCGTGGAGCTGCTGCTCAACCACAAGAAGCCCAGCGGGGAGAAGCAGGTCAGTGCTGGAAGCTGCAGGGTTTGTGAGCTGACCTCTGGATGGTTCTCAGTCCTGGTCTTGGAGAACTTGGAGAACCTAGAGAACCTACTTCTGCACATTTTGATGTTCTCCCACTCCTACTAAACCAGCTGAGTCCGTCCAGAGCTGAACAGCATGTGTTAGGGTCAGGCACGCGTCTCAGTAACTACCCTCCCTAATCAGTCAAAGGGAAAACTCGTTAAAGGGCTATTAGCTTGGAAAACTGAACTTCCGGTTTTCTTTTTCACGCGGGGTTCAGTCAGAGTTTGATGTAGTGGATAAACACCTGGACAGTTCGTACCTGGAACCTAGCCAATCAAAAACCAGTGCAAATACCTGCATCCCAGTATTCAGCCTACAGCAGTTTGGCTCCGCCTTCTTTCTGAGGTCATAAGGAGTGTTTCAGCCGGAACTGAAAACTTACTCTTTTATTCCAGTTCAGTATGAAGCAACCAATCAAAGCAGAGCTCATTTGCATACTGTGTAGAGAGCATTTACAGTCATTCTTTATTTAAGCCCAGGTGTACTAAGAGGGTGGGGCCTCATTTACAGTGTAGCCAGGAGCCACAGAGAGGGCAAAAAAACTGATGAATTCATTAATTGATTAATTGATTAATTAATTAAGATAAATAAAACAAAGATTCCAATTTAGAGATTAAATCAAAACATAAAATATTAAAGTAAACAAAATTTGTTACAAAGTAAAGTTCAAAATATTAAATTAAATATTAAAAGTAAAATTTAAACTAAATTTTAAAACAAAGATTCCAAAGTACATTAATAAATAAATTAATAATAAATAAAGCAGAACTTTTGCTGTCTCAGGTTTTCAGGTGTGTGGGCGGAGCCTTCTTTTAGCCACTCCCCTGTATTTTAGAGCAGACAGAGTGATCTCTGTTCTTCTTGGCCACATGGTGAGCAGTTAGCAGTGTTTCTAAGTAAACGTGGAGCATTTAGAACCGTCAGCACCGAAACTCTCTTTCTGAACTTGGTGTTTCAATGATAGGCGTGTTGACTGTACACGTGCACGGCTCAAAGCGGTGTGTGCTAGTCATGCTGATTAGCGTTTCCGAGTTCTGCTCAGTATGAGCTACAACGTTTGGCATTTCACTCAGTTACACATTACAATGGTATACGAGCTCACCAGACAAAACACGAGTCCCCCGTGTGTGTGTAAGGTGGTAGTACCTTCAGGCTCCTGCAGATGGTGCTGCACGAGGATGATGGGGCTATAAATCCCTGTGGGGTGTGAGTGACGGGATCCATAGATTGGGAAGAGGTGCTACAGTGCAGGGAATGTCTCGTTCCATGTGTGGAAAATGGCTCCAGAGCAGATGTTAATGATTGGCTAAAAGGAGGGACTGCATGTGGGCGTGGCCAAAGACCATAGTGTGAAGGAAGTAGCTGAATCTGCAGGTGTGTGGAAGCGTACGGTCATACGGGTCTACCAGCAGTGGATACAATCCCAGTCTACAGGGAATTCTCCTCCAGGGAAGGCATCCACCACATCTGGACCACCTGACCAGTTCTCTGATGTGAGAAAATCTAAACACTGATGTGGCTACATCCAGAAACTTGTCCAGTACATGCCCAATCCTGCTGGTGGAGGTGGTACACGCTGGTAGGTACGGGTCAGTCACAGGGCACTAGACCTAGTCTAATCATGTTGTAGAGGTAAGCTAGTGTTCCATTAGGAGTCTGGCTCAGGAGCAGCGATGTGCTCACCTTTGTGGAGCTTCAAAGCCCAGTATGTTACTAACTATGACATACAGTACACATTCTGAAGACCAGGAGGTGGTGCTATCGTTACCAGATCTACTGGACCTACAGGTATCAGGGTCAGTAGCAGAGGATAGAGGGACATACAGAAAGCATCGCTCTATACGGAAAAGCCAGAATAGCAAGCGTGCCATCAGCGGCCATACCACCCACAGTGGCAGTAGGCACCAACACTGCACCACGACGTCACTGAACAGCCCTGCAGCACAACGTGTACCGCATATAGAGCTTTCAACATCAGTCCCAGGTATTTACCTGCCCAAGTCCTCTCACTGGCATTCTCTCAGAGCGTTCCCCGCTCACCACGAGCCAGCAGAGGGATGCGACACCATTCCCCGTTTTAAAACAGCCTGCCTGGCAACCCCACAGGGTTTGCCCTTAGTCCACTCGGTTCCCTTTAGTCCACACACAGCCCCAGGTCTGTGTCTCCGCTGCGGGTGAACGAGCTGGGTGATGATGGCTGTCCTGCTCTATGATGTAGCGCTCCCAGTGCACCTGAACACCGCTGCTCATTGTAGGGATCACAGAGACTGGTGCTCTCAGCCACATGCGTCCCCAGTTATCCACTGGGGCACCACACTCTTCCCCAAAAGAACGAGAGGACAGAGAGACTGAGCGTTCCGTCCTCCTTCCCATCACTCCCTATGGCACTCCTCAAGCTGCAGCAGGAGAGCGGCCCTTGTCCACTGTGCCGAATGCCGCCTGTAGCCTTGCTGTGGTGCATCCTTGCACCAGCTTTTCTCCTTCAGCATCGCCAGGCTGCCTCGCCGCCTCATCCACCGCTATACTCTCTCACAGTGCGTGGCTGGGCTTGAATCTCTCCACCAGTAAGACGTCCGCTAGTCCACTAGAGAATGGTTCCAGCTCTGACACCAGTGTCGCACCGACAGAGCACTGTGCTCTAAAGTGCTTTATGTTGAACAGCCAGGATATCAGGCATTGCATCAACATTCCACAGAGACAGCAGGCACCAACACTGCACCACTGTCCTACCAAACTGTCCCCCAACACCGACCCACCAGCACATATACACACCTTCAACTAACAGTCTCTTACGGTGCGTTCAGCATTCTCTCAGGGGGCTCCGCATTCACCACTCCACATTCCCACAGCTCCCACGCGTCCTGGCCAAACAAGCTGGCACCGAGTCTCTGTTTGGGTAAACCACTCTTCCCGAAAAGCGTCCAATCAGAGAGAGCGCTAACAGGAAATTAGCTACCTCGGTAACATGATTAAGGTGTAAGCCATTCTGAAGCTTCCACCTTCGAAACTCCTAAAGATGGATGAACTAGTAACTCGACAAATAAACCCCAAAGGGAAACTCAAAAACCCCTTTAGAATTAAAGGGTTAAAAACAAAGACGCCATTACAGTGGTGGTGAAGGTAACCAGGCGTCCCCTCTAAAAGCTCCCTCACAGTAAGGTCCTACAGGAGGTGGTTCTGAATACGCTGCCTGATGTCTGAGACGCTGTTTATGATAGTGTGGAGAAGATCTCAGCCTTAAACTCCATTCATGGTGGAGGGATACATGCTGCAGGGCGCTGTGAGGTCAAATAGTCCCCCAAAGGAACTTAGTATTTCCAGGTTTTCCAGATTTTCATCATCAACATTCCATACACACTCAGAAGACACGTGTAGCTTCACTGGTGGGTTAGATAGTCAACAAGTGTCTATATGTATGTTCTAAACATGGAGAACCCTGGTTCCCATCACCACCACTGCACAGAACATCTGAGACGGTTTATACTCTGAATCCCAACACTGGAATACGGTGGAATTCTGTGATCTATAGAATTTATGGTGAAGCTGGACGACCTTAGCTCAATGTGAGGACTGTCCAATAGAAAGTCCATTGAACTTCCCATCGAACAGGTTTGTCCGAGGAATCCTGATCCTGATCCGAGCATAATTCATATTTAACCAATATCACCTGCCGTGCTTATTGGGTTATACACACAGTGAGTACCGCGAGCGTACTTCGTCCTATCCCAGTATTCCTTCTGCGGAGTGACAAAACCTCATCCGTATGCAGAAGCAGAAGCCTTATCCATTTTTAATAGCACTCTGATCTTTTCATTTCTACACATAATCACAGCTCCTCTCGCGCTGAGAGCCTTCCCCGCTGTGACTGTATTCGAGAAAGTGCTCTGAGATTCCCTACAGCCATTACCAGTCCCACTGGACCTTGACTTCCTCTCCGCCAGCCATCTCTTATCAGCTACTTATCAGAACCACCAAGTACGTCCATTTCCTCACTGAACCACTTTTAGATGACTTCGGTGGGACAAAGTTCCCTCAAATCCAGGGTTTATCTGGAGTTCGTGTTCAGGAGTTACTGGTGTTCTGTTATCGGTAGCGGATCCACACGGCACTGTGAGCTGTACTAGTGGGGAACCTCGGAGTACAAACCGGCTCTGATCTCTGAGTTTTAGCAGCTCATATCAAAGCTGTTACCATAGCATCAACAACTGGACTTCCAGACCTGGAGAACCTCGTCCCTAATATAACATTCCAGCTAGTACAGGAAGTTTAGAGCCTAGAACTCACCACGAGCTCAGACACTGACCGAACAGGGGCCAGTGCTGGTACCTAGAGATTAATACACAGACATATATAAAGCAAAAAGAGCATTACCTGGCAACCCCAGCCTTGCGCTCATTCCTATTGAGGAGAAAAGGTCGTTATAAGATCAACACAACACATACAACTTACACCTCTACTAGAGCTCACTCACTGAAGTGCTTTACGAAGAGACGGGTCTTCAGTCTGAGTTTGAAGACCGCGAGAGACTCCGCTGTTCTGAAGCCCAGTGGGAGCTCATTCCACCATCTGGGAGCCAGGACAGACGAGTGGACGCTTGTCTTCCATGAGTCCTCAGGGATGGCGGTTTGAGTCGAGCTGTACTTGAAGCTCGAAGGGCTCGAGGTACAGATCCACTCTTCACTACAGACCTGGAGAAACTCATCCCTCCTTTATTCCCAGCGGGATTGATCACTGTAAGTCTCCTGGACTCCTGGAACTGGACTTTCCAGACCTGTACTCACTCGTTATTAAATTACTGCTTTTTTCCTAACTTTACTGATTCGGATTTGTAGTCTCCTGGAGTCTTGTAACTCCTCTCAGGTCTATGAAGAACCGTTCAGACCTAGCCAGAGAAACTCTAGTTATTACAATTGCTCTACAGAAACTAACTAACTAGAATCAACCTCTGCTCTCAGGTCTATCGAAGAAGAACCGCTTCACCCAGCCCTAACTTAGCTAACCAAACTAACATTAGACATCCAAAGCCTAGAGGTCTTTTTACATTAGAGCCCCAGGGTTTAACGGATGTAAGAATTATAACTCTGCTGGCAGTGGACTCACCTAGCCAACCTAGCTTACCTAGCTAACTTAGCTAACCAAGCTAACATTAGCATTCACTAGCCAAAGCAAAACCTACACATAACAATATTAGAGCCCCAGATGCTAGAAAAGTCTAGAACCTTAGCCAAAGCCAAAGCGCTCATTTGGCCGTCACTGGAGCGAGTATGAGTAGAGCAGAGGGGACGGTTCTGAGCGAAGAGCAAACCACAGGCAGATCTGATGATCCGCCACAGCGGTGCACAGCATGGTCAACCCCAGCTCTCTCTCTCTCTCTCTCTCTCTCTCTCCCGATCCTGTCCCTATTCACACAGCCTGTTTGATATGCAAATCACCAAATTAACATGTCTATAGATCAGAGGATGGGAGCAGGTTATGAGCTCGAGTTCTCTGCGTTGGGGTAGATATCAGCGAACAATCTGATTCTTCCTGCGCCATCAATCACAGGGTTCCGATCGGGCGGATTTCTCGGCCTGGGATTTGCCGTGTTTTCGGTGGTCTTAAAATAAAGTGTCATATCTCTGCCGCTGAAAGGAACCTGTCTGAGACGATGCAGGCTGGAGGCCTCAGTACTCTCAGAGACGGTGGTGTGTAATCCCTGAGGTCTCACGATCACATCCGTGTGGGTTTGTGTTTCCAAGCTACGGTTATCCCGGGCTGGTTTGGTTACTGTGAGGCGGGGCAGACATGAAGGGTCAATTTCCAATTACAGAACACATGGTTCTGATCCTGAAATCTGATTGGCTAAGCCACATTCAAAGCTGTATAATACAGGCTAACAGATAGCACACATGCTAAACAGCTCCAGCATTAATATCACTGGCCTGAATTCAAGTACTGATGATATGACTGAGCAGGGAGGTGTAGTGCACTGCGTAGGGAGCAGGTAGGTGTAGTGCATTGTGTAGGGAGCAGGGAGGTGTAGTGCACTGTGTATGGAGCAGGGAGGTGTAGTGCACTGCGTAGGGAGCAGGTAGGTGTAGTGCATTGTGTAAGGAGCAGGGAGGTGTAGTGCACTGCGTAGGGAGCAGGTAGGTGTAGTGCATTGTGTAGGGAGCAGGGAGGTGTAGTGCACTGTGTATGGAGCAGGGAGCAGCGAGGTGCAGGTAGTGCACATTGTGTATGGAGCAGGTGTAGGAGGTAGGGAGCAGGTAGGTTGTGCATTGTCATTACCATGTAGGGAGCGGGTAGGTGTAGTGCACCACGTAGGGAGCGGGTAGGTGTAGTGCATTGTGTAGCGAGCAGGGAGGTGCAGTGCACATCCTGTGGTATGGAGCAGGAGGATAACTGCGTAGGGAGCGGGTAGGTGTAGTGCAGTATGTAGGGAGCAGGTAGGTGTAGTGCACCATGTAGGGAGCGGGTAGGTGTAGTGCACCATGTAGGGAGCAGGTAGGTGTAGTGCACCATGTAGGGAGCAGGTAGGTGTAGTGCACCATGTAGGGAGCAGGTAGGTGTAGTGCACCGTGTAGGGAGCAGGTAGGTGTAGTGCACCGTGTAGGGAGCAGGTAGGTGTAGTGCACCGTGTAGGGAGCAGGTAGGTGTAGTGCACCGTGTAGGGAGCAGGTAGGTGTAGTGCACCGTGTAGGGAGCAGGTAGGTGTAGTGCACCGTGTAGGGAGCAGGTAGGTGTAGTGCACCACGTAGGGAGCGGGTAGGTGTAGTGCACCATGTAGGGAGCAGGTAGGTGTCTACATAGTGCACTAGACCTACCTGCTCCCTAGGTAGGTGCACTGCACCGCTCCTGTAGGGCAGCAGGTCCTGGTGTACTAGTGCACCTACCGTGTCCCTACATAGTGCACTACACCTTCCTGCTCCCTACTCAGCACATACACAATCGTCTGGCGGATTCAGATTTTGAGGATGTAGCACTGGGAGACAGTCACAGAGCACAGTGCGGTTGTCGCCTCGTATTGATATGCTGGTTAATCAAATCTGTCAGCTCACACGCCCCTGTAACTACACTTATCATTATCTGGTGGTCATGCCAACGGCCATGTGCCCCTGCTCTGTGCTCGCTCTGCCAGCAGCTCCAACTCATTCAGGCCCTAAATGAGAAAGAATGGACTAGGTGAGAAGCAGAAGCACTGGACCACTACCTGATCCTCTAACACCTCCACTTGCACACTCTGTTGCTCTCAGGGCCACTTCTCTCTCTCTACCGCTCACTCCACACTAACACTGACACTTACTCATTGTCTGGTGTGACTGTTCATTCCCAAAGCCACTCTCTACTGCTCGCTCTCGAGGGCACTCTCTCTCATTCAGGCCCCTCACTGAACACAATGGCTAGCTCTCCAGAGGCACTCTCTGTCCTCCCTGTCTCTCCGACCCTCATGACCCCCCCCCTACACTCACACCGACCTGCTCTCATAGTGGGCACGCTCCTCTCTCTCACCCTCGACCTCCACACTCACATCTGCTTTCTGCTCTCAGGGCACCTGCCTCTCTCTCTCACCCTCACCTCCACAACTCACACTCACTGCTGCTGTCTACTCTTGCGGGGCACCTGCTCTCTCTCTCTCTGTCTCACCGTCCATCACCCTCCACACTCACAAATGTTGCTGCCTCCACTCGGGCACTCTCTCTCTCCTCTACACCCTCACCTCCACATATCACACTGCTGCTCTCAGAGGGCACTCTCTCTCTCTCACCCTCACCCTCCACACTCACACTGCTGCCTCTCTAAGGGCACTCTCTCTCCTCTCTCACCACTCATCACCTCCACAACTCACACTTGCTGCTCTCAGGGCTCACTCTCTCTCTCTCACCCTCACCTCCCACATACTCACACACACTGCTGCTCTCAGGGCACTCTCTCATCTCTCACCCTCACCCTCCACACTCACACTGCTGCCGTCTGGGAGGGCACATCTACACATCACTCTCTCTGTCATCTCTCACCTCTACACCACTCCACACTCACAGCTGCTATGCTCTCACCAGCACTCTCTCTCTCGCTCACCCTCACTTCCACCTCCACACAACTCACACTGCTGCTCTCTACAGGGGCACTCCTCGTACTCTTCTCTCACCCTCACCTCCACACTCACAACTGCTGCTCTCAGGGCACTCAGGGCACTCCTCTCTCTCTCTCACCCTCACCTCCACACTTCACACTGCTGCTCTCAGGGGCACTCTCTCTCTCTCACTGCTCACCTCCAACTCACACACTAACGCCTGCTGCTCTCAGGGCACTCTCTCTCTCTCTCTCTTCACGACACTCTCTCACCTCCGACACCTCCACACTGGTTGCTGCTCTCAGGGACAGCACTACTCTCTCTCTCTACCCTCACCTTCCACTCACACTGCTCTCAAAAGCATCTGCTGACTCTCACAGTCACCTAAACACTCTCTCTGCTACGCTCTCACAGCACTCTCAACTCTCTCTCGAGCGGGTTGGGCCTACACCTGCTGCTCTCTGTGCTCTCTCTCTCTCTCTCTCACCCTCACCTCCACACTCACACTGCTGCTCTCAGGGCACTCTCTCTCTCACCCTCACCTCCACACTCACACTGCTGCTCTCAGGGCACTCTCTCTCTCTCTCTCACCCTCACCTCCACACTCACACTGCTGCTCTCACAGCACTCTCTCTCTCTCTCACCCTCACCTCCACACTCACACTGCTGCTCTCACAGCACTCTCTCTCTCACCCTCACCTCCACACTCACACTGCTGCTCTCAGGGCACTCTCTCTCTCTCACCCTCACCTCCACACTCACACTCTCACAGCACTGTCTCTCTCACTCAGGGACTCTCTGCAACACTCTCCTCTCTCTCACCGTCTCACCTCCACCTCCACAACTGCACACTGCTGCTCTCAGGGCGCTCTCTCTCTCTCTCTCACCCTCACCTCCACACTCACACTGCTGCTCTCAGGGCACTCTCTCTCTCACCCTCACCTCCACACTCACACTGCTGCTCTCAGGGCACTCTCTCTCTCTCACCCTCACCTCCACACTCACACTGCTGCTCTCAGGGCACTCTCTCTCTCTCACCCTCACCTCCACACTCACACTGCTGCTCTCAGGGCACTCTCTCTCTCTCTCACCCTCACCTCCACACTCACACTGCTGCTCTCAGGGCACTCTCTCTCTCTCTCACCCTCACGCTGCTGCTCTCAGGGCACTCTCTCTCTCTCACCCTCACCTCCACACTCACACTGCTGCTCTCAGGGCACTCTCTCTCTCTCACCCTCACCTCCACACTCACACTGCTGCTCTCAGGGCACTCTCTCTCTCACCCTCACCTCCACACTCACACTGCTGCTCTCAGGGCACTCTCTCTCTCTCACCCTCACGCTGCTGCTCTCAGGGCACTCTCTCTCTCACCCTCACCTCCACACTCACACTGCTGCTCTCAGGGCACTCTCTCTCTCTCACCCTAACCTCCACACTAACACTGCTCTGCACTGTTTCTGCAGAGTGTTCATGCTAATGTTCTGGGATTATCGCATACGAGACACATTCCTCCTGCTCTGATTGTGGAGGTTACATGTGCTCCTGCAGTTGTGTCTCTGCTGCGGGTCTGGTCTCGGTTAACGTCTGCTGTTGCTGTCTGCCAATGCTGCTGCACTAACAGGATGACTCGGAGGGCATCACTGCTCGCTGAACCTCCACAGTCATGAGTGTTGGGTCAGTCAGGTACAGCGATAAGGCCCGTCCTTGTACATGACACATGAGCGACTGAGCGTGACATGAAGCATTAGGATGTCTCACGATGTCAGACCTACACACCAAGTTTCCCTCCTGCTGGTTGTTTCCTGTTGGGGGCGGCTGTTAGTTTAATGATGAGTGTGTGTGTCACTGTGTTCAGTATATGACTGGATAACTATGTTGGGTTGAAACTCTGAATGGTTCACCGCGCTGGCTCTGTAGGGGTTAACACAGTGTTTACGCGGACCCGTGTTCAGCGTCTGCAGGTTTAGCGTGTGATTTATGGAGCCAGTGCTGGTCCTGTTTCGGTTTAACTGCTCCGAGTTTCTCTCTCCGTGTACAGACGCCTCGTAAACCTTTGAAGTATTGCGTAACTCGTTCGTGTGTTCTCAGACTTGCCCAAACACAAGTGGGAACACCTCAGCTCCGTCTCGGGCTGCTTCCGCTGAGCTGGAAAAGCTTAACCCTCAGATGCTGCCCACTGAGCACAGACCGTCAGGATGGAGCTGGAGTGTCCAGGAATCTGAAGGATGCTGCACGTGTCAGAGCGGAGTCAAGGAATACCGGAATCTGGAGGATGCCCTGGCACTCCAAACC
This sequence comes from Prochilodus magdalenae, assembly GCA_024036415.1. NCBI lineage: Eukaryota > Metazoa > Chordata > Actinopteri > Characiformes > Prochilodontidae > Prochilodus > Prochilodus magdalenae. The sequence continues at coordinate 22,443 of JAMWET010005290.1, forward strand.
CAGAGCCATCATACAGTGACCTCCTCAGCATTAGTAACGACCTTTCCTGCTGTAGGAGAGAGTGTATACACAAGGCCCACCTGGGTCACTCGAGTCCACCACTGCTTCATCCGCCACGCTCGGCTGTCTTAAACCTTTCCGCTGGAAGTGTTTGGATAGATGAGTAAATATTTACCGCACACTGGGAATCTTTGGGCTCTTAATCAGTGTGTATATGGAGGTCGTGTTTTATTGGTGTTCCGAACTTTACCCAGCACGTGTTACCATCACTGACCTTGTTGTGTTTGACCTGTGACCTCTCTTTGTGACAGAGATATAACCAGGTCAGTGGGTTATCATCAAGGTCTTCAGGATTTGGGTAGCAGTTTCTGGGAAGTTTTGGGAGACGGTGTGCTCACCATGTGCCTTAAATCTAGTTAAACACAGAGTGTAAGTCCTCCACCAACACCAGTACCAGCTGGGCCTGGATTGGGCATGGACTGGACAAGGTTCTGGATGTAGCCATGTCAATGTTCAGACTCTCTCACATCAGAGAACTGGTCAGCTGGTCCAGATTTGGTGGATGCCTTCCCTGGCACAGTTCCGAGGAGAATTCCCTGTAGGCTGGGATTGTATCCACTGCTGGTAGACCCGTATGACCATACGCTTCCACACACCTGCAGATTCAGCTACTTCCTCACACTATGGTCTTTGGCCACGCCCACATGCAGTCCCTCCTTTTAGCCAATCATTAACATCTGCTCTGGAGCCGTTTTCCACACATGGAATGAGACATTCCCTGCACTGTAGCACCTCTTCCCAATCTATGGATCCCGTCACTCACACCCCACAGGGATTTATAGCTCCATCATCCTTGTGCAGCGCTACCTGCAGGAGTCTGGAGTTACTACCACCTTAAACACACAAGGGAGCTCACTTTTTCTAATTAATCCTAGGAATACTTTAATGTTGCATTTACGGAATTGCGGCAGGAAAAACTGAGCATTCCATCCACTACAGTAATCTGAAGAAACTCTAGAGTGCCAACGCCACCTTCAGGTTTAACTGGGGTTCTGCATTAAGTAGATCATCTTTACAGACCTTTACCATCTTACTGGCTCAGAGGTTCCGGTCAGGACGAGCAGCGACCCCCTAACGGGGCCAGAAACCCTGACAGCGCCAACACCAAAGAAGCTGAAGTTGGCCTTTTATTCAAATTTCCTATTCCACCTTAAATGCTGCTAGAATGTAACTACTGCACCTTTTAAGGTGGAATGGGATAATCATAAGAAGCCACCTTCAGCCTCCACCAGAGCACACTGAGCAGAGCCTGCTTTCAAACAAGGCGTTTAGGGTAATGGACAGGAACCTACAGGAGGGACCATCTGTAAGGCCACTTGCTTCCAGTCACCAGCCGCCCACTGATAAGAGAATGGCCACTGCGTCATACAAGCTGGCCACTTGTGCTGGGTCATGGAGGAAACATTAGGTGTAGGCGTGGAGGTGGAGCAGAATCATGTGACTTCCAGCTCCTACAACACTGTTTACTGGAAAACCCTTCAGACTGTATGATTAACCCGTCTTCGTCCATACACAGGTGCCTCCTATACTGCTGGACAAACAGTTCTCGGACTTCACCCCAGACATCACCCCAATCATTCTCGCTGCCCACACCAACAACTATGAGATCATCAAGATGCTGGTGCAGAAAGGCGTGTCGGTCCCTCAGCCCCACGAGGTGCGCTGTAACTGCGTGGAGTGCGTGTCCAGCTCGGATGTGGACAGCCTGCGCCACTCTCGCTCCCGCCTCAACATCTACAAGGCCCTGGCCAGCCCGTCGCTCATCGCACTGTGCAGCGAGGATCCCTTCCTGACCGCCTTCCAGCTGAGCTGGGAGCTGCAGGAGCTCAGCAAGGTGGAGAACGAGTTTAAGACGGAGTACGAGGAGCTGTCCTGCCAGTGCAAGTGCTTCGCCAAAGACCTCCTGGACCAAACACGCTCCTCCAGAGAACTGGAGCTCATCCTCAACTTCCGTGATGACCTGAGTCTCCTGCAGGACGAGTCCAATAATGAGCTGGCCCGCCTCAAGCTGGCCATAAAGTACCGCCAGAAGGAGGTAAGACCGAGAGCCAAGACGTGTAACCGGGGTACCTATAGCTGGTTCGTAGTTGGGTTATAAACAGTTTACAAAGTATTAATAAGCAGTTGTAACACTTTAATAATGAACATGAATACGTATTGTAGCTGTGGGCCTTACATCAGGCCGCCATTCTTATTAATGTGTTGTAACTGCATATTCATGGCACTTATGACCTAATAACCCTTAATAAACTCCTTTACAACATTCATAAACACTTTATAAGGGCAGTCTTATTCACAAGTGGACCGTTTTACCAATGTAGCTGCACAACGATGACTCCATCAAATCAGATGATCGGTTTTCACCTAAATCAGCTGAACCCATGATAAATATTAAAGCCCATAGGTGAAGAACCCTCTCAGGTCACAGTCGAGTTACTACAGTTATAAATGAGTTATATATACTGGCAGGATTTATGGCAGTTGGCTATAAGTGATGTCTGAGCAGCTGGCATCACGTTGAGCAGGACCTGCCCAAGATCACGATCTGTAATACCCATGCGTGCACTGGGAATGCTGACCAGTGGGACTTCTCCTAGGATATAAAGGAACTGGGCAGGACGATATGAGAGGACAGAGCGAAAGAGGGTTCTTTTATGGTGAACAGAGTCGTTAGAGAACCACCTTTGGTTCCTCCCTGAAACTTTCTACGGACGGTTCTATGGAGGACTCCGGTTGTATATGGGGTACACTAGTATGAAAGAACATTTAGAGTTTTAGGGATTTGTAAATTGGTATTGGACCTGTACTGCTTTAGTGTGCGGTAGCTTTGCGTGCATGCAAACGTTCTCCAGAGTTCTAAAACCAGAGTTCTATATCCCAGAGAGAGAAACTCTCTCCTACAGAAACCGCTTTTTCTCAGCTGTCTGAAATGCCTAGCTGGTATTCCAGCCCTCTTCTCTGTGCCAAGGTGATGTCATCTCGTAACCCAGACCCTACTGCCCGCCTACCAGCAAGCTCGCCACATCTTCACACAACACACAGCTAAACCAGTAAGACCTGACCACGCTGAACCCGGTCCACTTCAGCCTAGCTTCAAACGTGGATCTGCCAGTATGTTCTACCAGACTCTCAGGATCAGACTCTGGATGGCAGAATCGGTACTGGCTTTGTAGAACTTTGGGCTATTTAGGGAAACACCAAGCGTTTGCACCAGCTTTTATCGGAACCACAGTACGTCAAAGGATACGACATCACCGCCAACAGGTGGCGCTGCACAGCGGAGGTAAACAGCAGTACCGAGATGAGTGTTTGGGCTGTTATTCCAGATGTTAGCTTATATCCAGAAAGCAGCACGGATCAACGACTGGAGATAAGAAGACCTAAAAGAGGTTCTCCATTGGGTGGCGCCATTGTTGCCTTGACACGCCCATGGATATCTTCACGGTGCATGCGGAAGTACCTGCTATGTATTGGTTCTAGCCGGGAATGAACTTTCTTAGGTTCTGAACCTGTTTATGGGCAGAACGGTTCAACACACAGACCGTGTTCCTTGTGCACCTTGGTGGGAATGGGCTATCAGGTATCGTTTACAGAACCGTTAGTGTAGAAGATTTGGGTTCCGTATTTAATAGAGACAGACAGAGAGCGGTCAGCCATCCAGGTCTGGAGTGAACCTGGCCATGCGTTCCGTTGTACAGCGTTTTGGAGCCGCGTCTCTTCTCGTTATCGTTATGGTTACAGCGTGAACAGCGCGATGTGTACAGCCAGAATGTTCTGGTACTGATGAAATCTCCAGCATCACGTTTATTGACTGGTAACTGTTCTGCGCGGCGCCTGTTCTAACACTTCCCTGCTCCTACGTGATAATTAGATTCCGAGATTAGACGCTCTAATGACGTTTGCTCCCAGTGAAAGAGATTGTGTGACAGAGTCGTTTAGTCATATAATCCCGGGGATTTAAGTGACCTTTATCTCAGTAGGAGCTGATATTAGATTATGAGGAGTTAAATCTGGGATTTAATCAGCATCCAGGCACTCATGACTCGAGTATGAGAGATATGCTTTCCTAATCTCATCTGCTGTATTCTGTTCTTTTCAACTCCGGCCTGCCGTGCTGGAGCCTCTCCGGTGACTTCTCGAGCCTGCACATGACGTTCCAGAGGAGCTTTAGAGGACATAGAGTCACTGTTATGGAGAAACCATACCCTCTCAGATATGGTAACTCCGTAGGATGCTTTTAACCATATAGGACTTCTATTGGTCCATTGATCATGAAATATAAAGGGCAGTTGGTCAGTTTCCAAATCGTATAAATAAGATGACCAAAAGACCCAACTCAGGATGGTCTCAACTCTAAAGGCTGAGAGCTCCATTCTGGATGTGACCTCGCAGCCAGCAAGAAAAACCCACAAGAATAGGGAGGTGTGGGAGTGCGGGTGTGTTGGGAAGGAAGATAAAGGTGACCAGGATCAATAACTGGTGATAAATTTAGTCTGATATGATCAATATTTATTGAGCTACACATACAGAAGTCTGTCTCTCAGTATGGCGTCGGGCCGCCGTGTTCGCTAACCCAACACGCCAGACGTCTCGGTATGGAGCTGTAGAGGTTCCTAATGGAGTCCTGTGATAATCCATCCCATGCAGCTTGAACATCCTCACACAGTTCCTGCAGATGGTGCGGTAGGGGTGGAGGTGGAGCGATACCAGGCCTTCCGGACGTGTGACCACAAATCGTTCATCTCTGTGCTGACCACGGTGCCTCCACACACGGATTCGTTGGGCGTCTCCACCAAGACTAAAGCGGGACTCGTCACTGAAGATGACCCGCTGCCATTCTGAGTCACTCCATGACAGTCTGGTACGACACCACTGCAGTCTTTGGTGACGGTGACGTGGTGTTAAGGACAGTCGTGGTAACGGCCTGTGTGCGTGTAGGCCAGTGGTGGTGCCAGGATGACTTATGGAGGGCTAGGTTAGGTAGCTAGCACTAGTCTTTGTTGTTCACCATATGAACGGCAGACGCTCCTCATCTCTTTCCCATCAAGAGGAAAGAGCTAGAATAAGATGAGATGCCTTCACTGTCATTCCACAGTGTATACCGAAACTGAGCAGCAATCCAACGGCACTTTACACACAACATCATTAAACACCGGGCTAAAATATCCGGTTATGGAGGAGTCGGAAACTCGGTAGACCCTGCCGACTGTAGGCTGGATTTGTGGTACTAAATGTGATGTAACGGACACTCAAAAACAAAAACTCAAAATAAGAGCGCCGTAACAGAGAGCTTCGGGCCGCTGCGTCTGTGTGCGCCGCCATCTTGTTACTACTTGAAGGATAACCGTGTAGAATCATGGTCTCGAACAACACGGATCACAGAACTGCGGCCTGCTGAGAACACAAGAGAACAGCAAGTAGCTCCTGCTCCAAGGATCAGCACAACAAGTGGGGGGAGAGGATGGGAGAGTCATTCGGCGCTAATCAGGCCTGATGGAGAACACTTAAAGCCGTGTTAGCATGGACCCCGTCACCCGGAGAACAACCGGCTCGAGTCTAACGAGGATTCATTTGGGTGTAATTCACTTAGGCTCCCGTTCACTTCCATCGGCCAGCGCAGACGCCCGGATAATGACTGCTGATCGTTCCCCAGGAAGAAAACCTACCCAGCAGCACGTGAGGCGGAGCACTCCCAATTTCCCCTCCAGCTATCCATCTCTGAGGAGCATTAAAAACAAACACATCAGATTTCCTGTTTTCCTAGCGCATGTTAGTGCCTACTCCTTCGAACTGCCTGGTGATGGTGGAATAGAGCCAGAGCGGGGGGGTGTGTGGGGGGGCTTCAGCAGAATGTCAGCAGTAATCTCAGCGGCTCAGCGGGGTCACTGGGCGAAATGAATCAGAGGAGAATTGGAGTAGACAGACAGGCAGACCTCCTGCCTCCAGATCATTACCACCTCATCACCAGCCTCATAAAACACTATTACACCGCCCTACCACACGCCATGTCCTCCAAACCCTACACCTGACCCACAGAGACAACTGTGTTAGCGGCAGTTCGGTCAAACCAGAGTTGGAGATCTGGATCGTCTGTTGCCACAGTGTTACAGCGATGCTAGTATTCGCTCCAGAGTGTGTGCACGCTGCATCATCAGTAGCTCAGTGTAGCCAGTAATTGCAGATCCAGTTTGTTTTTGAAGGACACGACGCTCCACCTGCTGGACTTCAAAGCCAGCTAAGGGCGTCAATCACTATACGTTTATGGCATTTCGCTGACACACATATCCAGAGAGACTTACAATGTCAATCATGTTACAGGTAGGTCAGTCTAGTGGTAGGAGTCCTGCCCAAGAACTCTTATTGGTGTAGCAGTGCATAGGAACCCAGACCGGGAATCGAACCTCCATGGGGGGCGTGGTCATGTGTGAGTGACATGTATTCAAATTTGCATCCCATATTTGATCTTGGGGTGGGGGGGGTGTTGTTTTGGGGAGAGTGTGATCAAACGCGTGTGACACGTATTTGAGTCCCGGAGGGGGCGGGGAGGTTTAGAGAGATTGTGATCATTCAAGTGTGTGTGACAGACAAGTATATCGGACATTTACGGGAATACGGGAAACATTTACGGATATTTATGGGAATACGGAACAAACTTCCTGTATTGGTTTAATACGGGACGCAACATTTAATTGCCAAATAAAGGACGACTCCGTATTATACGGGACGGGTGGCAACCCTAGATGGCATGTCACTGGAAAGTGGTGTTATCTGCCATACCAACCACAGGGTTATAGGTGTAGTACACTTCTGCTGTGCCACTTCTCCAGCCCAATGCAATACCATGTGGATTGTCTTAACCAGAGAACAGATTCCATTCCGTACGTCAGAGCGTAGTCCAGCGCTACCTTTGGACAGTACAGCGTTATTCCCACATCAGTCAGCCTAGTTCAGCATAACAACCGCAAATTCAGGAAAAACACAGGAATCCCTCAACAAACATCCCCATAGGAGATCTACCCGCCCTGCGGCCTGTGGAGAATCCACAGGATCCGTTTGGACCGTAGCCACCCGGTACACAGCCTGTTCACCTTACTGCCATCAGGTGGTGCCGCAGCGTCCAGGCCAGAACAAACCGGCTAATGAACAGTTTCTACCCACAAGCCATCAGGATCCTGAACAGGTTCCTGAACAAGCTGTGAGCCTTTCACCAACACTGCCAACACCACCAACACCGCCAACATCGCCAACACCACCAACCCCGCCAACACCACTAACCACTAACACAACTAACACCATTATACTCTGATATATCATATCACTGCTATAGACCAGATCTGAGTCACTTTATAAGACGACACACTCACACACACACACACACACACACACACTCACACAGACAGGCACAGGCACAGACACACACACGCATGCACGCACACATCTCCTATCTCTCAGATTCTCTGTGTCATATATAATGTACATAGAGAGCGGTGTATAAATATTCTATATTTGGTGTGTGTTTAGTGTATTCTGTATTTGTTTAATATCTCGTTTATATCGGTGTTTATTTAGTATGTGTGGTCAGGATGTATATTAGTGCTGCCCTGCTGTAGAGTAAGAACTGGAGCCTCACCACAGGCATTTCAGTGCATGAATGTCCTGACATGTGCAAAAAGTCACCACCTTTAGGAAAGAAGCCCCTATTTCTGCATATTTAGAATAAAGTTTTTATTTCTACAAATTAGACCAAAATAATAAAACATTATTTCTACTCACACGATCAGGATCATGGGAAATGAAGCGGTTAACTCTAGTCAGCTCTGAGAAATGGAGAGAGGATTGTGACCTCTTTAGAAAGGTAATTCTAAGATATTAGAGAAACTCTGACACACGTCAAACGTAAGAGAGAGCAGAAATAGCCTCTATTGTTCTCCTGCCCGAGGCCTGGTGGGAACGGGCTTCCGAATTGATCCGCTGGTCCGAACGGTGGCGGGCCTTAAATGTCACAGCTACCGGAGCGGCATTTCCACTGATCTCCTCCTGCAGCTGTTTAGTTTACAGGAGGCTGAGAAAACGATACGGACTCAGACCACAATAACCGTCACCAGAGTCAGTCATCACAAACACTCTGCAGCGGGATCTGCACACTGCAGAATCAGTGTGGCTGCCTTGGAGAGTTCGTATGAAATGGATTTGATATGAATTGGCTTGCTTTCATTGGCTGTGACTGTAAGGGTTAATGCAGGGTCAATGAGTGTAATAACGGTGTAGTAACATTGTAATAACATTGTAATAACGCTCCACTCACTATAATCCCACAGGCCACCTGTTAGTCCACCTGCTGTGTTCGTTACTCACTCCCCTCTTCTTCCTCCTCGGTCAGTTTGTCGCACAGCCGAACTGTCAGCAGCTGCTGGCCTCGCGCTGGTATGACGAGTTCCCGGGCTGGCGCAGACGTCACTGGGCTGGAAAGTTCATCACCTGCGTCTTCATTGGCCTCCTCTTCCCTGCGCTCTCCCTCTGCTACCTGGTGGCCCCCAAGAGCCGCTACGGCCACTTCATCCGCAAGCCCTTCATCAAGTTCATCTGCCACACAGCCTCCTACCTGACCTTCCTCTTCCTCCTGTTGCTGGCCTCCCAGCACATCGTCTCCACTGACCCCAAACGCCAGGGCCCATGGCCCACCACTGTGGAGTGGATGATCCTGCCCTGGGTCTTAGGTAGGGTGTCCACTCCATCAGCTCCACTAACCATACAGGACAGTCTGTAGGTGTACAGGTCCAGACTGTAGTCCATCTGTTTCTCTGTGTACTGTATTACCCTGTTCTTCAGTGGTCAGGACCCCCACAGGACCCCCACAGAGCAGGTATGATGTGGGTGGTGGATCATTCTCGGTACTGCAGTGACACTGACGTGGTGGTGGTGGTGTGTTAGTGTGTGTGTGGTGCTGGGTGTGTGGTGTTGTGAGCTGGAATCAGACAACAGCCAGTGCTGCTGGAGTGTTGAGACACTGTGTCCACTCACTGTCCACTCTATTAGACACTCCTACCTTGCTGCTCCACCTTGTAGATGGACAGTCAGAGACGATAGCTCATCTGCTGCTGCACAGTGCTGTTGACGCTGTTGGCTGGATAGTTCTGGTTGGTGGACGATTCTCAGTCCAGCAGTGACACTGAGGTGTCCAGCAGCACTGCTCCACTCACACCAGCACCACCCACTTTAACACACCACCACAGTTGCTACGTTAGTGTAAATTTCAGCTAGCTATGTGGGTCAGTCCCTATGGCTCCAAGCTAACAGTGGTTCACTGTCCCCACACTGAGGTTAATACTGTACAGGGCTAAACCCGCAGCACATTCCCAAATTCTAATCCCGGTCTCTGAGGGCACATGGAGAGTCTAAACTAGCAGCAGGCTGAACCGTGGAGCTCGTGGCTACATATACTGGAGCTCCATAAAACACAGAGCAGCTTTCTGAGGGCTCACCCATGTATAAACACCGTGTGTTCAGGTACATGTCGATGCTGTGCCTGTTACAGTCTGACCTCTAATTTGTAACACTGATCTCTCTTCACTCACCCCTGACCGGCTACAACAGGCTTCATCTGGACGGAGATCAAGCAGATGTGGGATGGTGGATTTCAGGACTACATCCATGACTGGTGGAACCTCATGGACTTCGTGATGAACTCTCTCTACCTGGCAACCATTTCACTCAAGATAGTCGCGTATGTGAAGGTAAGCAGCCAGCAGGCCCCGGAGCGGAGGAAAGGGTCTGCAGTGTGGTGAGAACGTTTCCGAGGGCTGCCAGGCTCAATTTGATTGGAGGGTTATTTAATTGAGATGCTACCTGAGGACTCAGAGTGGAACGGTTGGTGTAGGGGAACCTGGTGGTGAATGGAACCACACACTGACTGTTACTGTGCGGTCAGCATGCTGGGGATAGTTGGAGAGAACCAGAGGCACAGACCTCTCAACGGGTTCATCCTCAAGTTAGGACAGGGTGGAGGATGTGGGGGTAATACTGGGATCTCGTCTGGAGTTAGTGGAGGAGATCATGAAGGTGGAGCTGACGTTCTGTAGGAGCTTCTGTCCTGAACGAAGCTGTCAGTGTAGCCACACACATTTCAGCGAGCTGCGTAAGAGGAAGCTCACCTGAGTCTGGCATGAGCACCTCGTCGATCAGGTGGATGACTCCGTTGGGGGTGGCGATATCCTTCTTCAGCACCATCTTCACTCCGTTGACCGTAAGGCTGTCTCCGTCACAGCTGATCTCAAAGCTGGTGCCCTCCAGAGTCTCATATGAGGTTCCGGTCATAATGTGGTCAGCAAGTGATAGTTGAGCAGAGCTGTGGAGGAGAAGGACAGTCACCTGAGGGAGCGTTCAGTGGACCTGAGGAGACACCTGCACCTGGACACCTTCATCTGATCATGTGGTTCGAATCCAGAGACTGTCAGTAAAGCCACTGGCCATATAGTTCTTACCACGGTTCTAGGATGGTAGAGATGGTTCTTCAGAGAGAATGTGCGGTATTTGGTTCTAGATAGCACTTTAAGTTTTCTGCTATTGTTACAACTTTAACCATATAACACACATTCTCTCAGAAGAACCATTTCACCGTGCTAAGAACTATTTAAGCATGCGTATAGTTCTTTAAGTGTTGATGGTTCTATAGAGAACCATTGTCTTTAGTAAAAGAGTGTGGAAATGAGCTTATAGTTAGGATTTAGTAAATTAGATGAAAGCTGTAGAGGAGCAGAACCCAGCACCTGTTTCAGTCCAACCATATATGCACACTATAGGGTTCTTTAGTAAAGGCAAGGGCTCTAATTAGAACAATGATTGTTCTATGGCTATATGGTTCTATGGCTAAATTTAGAAATGAGGAAAGGTTCTTTATAGAGAATATGGGGTATTTGGTTCTAGGTAGCACTGAAAAGTGTTACTGTTACTGCTACTGTTACAATTTCTGAAGAACCCTTTAAGCATGCGTGTGGTTCTTTGAGTGTTGATGGTTCTATATAGAACCATTGTCTTTCCTAAAGAGTGTGGGAATACACTTTCAGTTTGAACAGCTTAAGTAAAGTAGACGAAGGCTGTGGAGAAGATCAAAGCGTCCCAGGGCCATGTGATGACGTGTGCACCTGGAAGCGTTTATCTCGTCATGTGGTTTGAGTCCAGTAACTGTCCAATCAGATATGAACTCTAAAGGGTTCCTCAGTAAAGGAATGCTTATGAAAATCTGGGAAACCTGGAAATACTAAGTTCCTTTGGGGGATTATTTGACCTCACAGCGCCCTGCAGCATGTATCCCTCCACCATGAATGGAGTTTAAGGCTGAGATCTTCTCCACACTATCATAAACAGCGTCTCAGACATCAGGCAGCGTATTCAGAACCTCCTCATGTAGGAACTTCCTGTGAGGGAGCTTTTAGACGGGACGTCTGGTTACCTTCACCACCACTGGGAACCGTTCTGACTCTATCTAGAACAGAGTGTTCCACACCAAACCCCTGTCAACGACTCTATTCACATCGTAACCGCTCAGTTATATGGGAACCGATATTTCGGAACATACACAGAGCCTGTAAACAACAACAACAACAACAACAACGCCCAGTGTACAGTAACAGCATGAGCTGAATAATAACCAGCAGCTGATTGGTCAGCAGCCCATTCTGACATCGTCTCAGTTCATTTGTTGCTGGCGACTCCTCTTCCTCCTGCCCCGTGTTCTCTCACAGCCCTGTTTCACTGGGCACTGTATCTGCTCTGTCTCACACCAGTACAGCGGATATAAACCCCGGGACAGCTGGGAGATGTGGCACCCCACGCTGGTGGCAGAGGCCGTGTTCGCCATCGCTAACATCTTCAGCTCCCTGCGCCTCATCTCGCTCTTCACGGCCAACTCCCACCTGGGCCCCCTGCAGATCTCTCTGGGCCGGATGCTGCTGGACATCCTCAAGTTCCTCTTCATCTACTGCCTAGTGCTGCTGGCCTTCGCCAACGGCCTCAACCAGCTCTACTTCTACTACGACAACAGCGAGGACCTGAGCTGCAAGGGCATCCGGTGCGAGCGGCAGAATAACGCCTTCTCCACGTGAGTGTGTGCAGCTGTTCCCTTTGGCTAGTGCCACTGAAACCAGAAGCACTCAGTCATCCTCATCAGCTGTTTCCTTTTTTTTTGGTGGGCTTATGAATATTTAGATGAGCTTTGCTCTGATTGGCTGGCTTACAGTGAGACGCTGCCCACAATGATCCCCCAGAAGCACCATGTGGACTAAATAAAATGAGCCTCTGTGTAAATAAGCTCCGCCCTCATACTATTTAGTTAGCTATGCTAGTTACTCCAAGCTAATGCTAGTAGCCCAGGTTCATGTGAAGTTGTTGTTGTAAGGTTGCTATAGTACCTCAGGTGGTTGCTATGACGTTGAACTATGGTTGCTATAGTATATCAGGTGGTTACTAAGGGTTTGCCATTTGGTTGATATGGTCACTATGAGATACCAGGTGGTTTGCTAGGATGGTGGTGTCTCAGATGGTTGCTAGAGTGTTGTTAGCCAGTTGCAATGGTATCCCACATAGTTGCTATGGTGTTGCACGGCTGTTGTTGTGGTACCCAAGGTATTTGCTGGCATGTTGTTAGGCGGTTGCTGTGGTATCCAGATAGGTTTCTATAATTGCCATGTGTTGCCATGTGATTGCTATGATAGTCCAGGTGGCTTGCTAGGGTGTGGCTAGGTAGTTGCTACTACCTAGTATCCCTACTGGTTTCTAAGGTGTTGCTAGAAGGTTACTAGGTGGTTGCTCGCAGTTGCTATGGCATTCTAAATGGGTTGCTAGTAGTTGCTATGGCATTCCAAGTGGTTGCTAGTAGTTGCTATGGTATTCCAAGTAGATGCTAGAAGTTTCTACATTAGTTACCATGTGATTGCTATGATAGTCCAGGTGGTTTGCTAGGGTGTGGCTAGGTAGTTGCTATTGGTATCCCTACTAGTTTCTAAGGTGTTGCTAGATGGTTGCTAGGTGGTCACTCGCAGTTGCTATGGCATTCCAAATAGGTTGATTGTAGTTTCTATGGTATTCCAAGTGGTTGCTAGTAATTGCTATGGTATTCCAAGTGGTTGCTAGAAGTTTCTACATTGGTTGCTAGGTGGTTGCTAGTAGATGCTATGGTATTCCAACGGTTGTGAGGTGGTTTCTAGTAGTTGCAGTGGTATCCTACATATCACTGCAACATAAGTTGAGTGAACACACTTTGACCCTCCACATTCATTTCTATGGGGGATACGTCATCATTTAACAGTAACTGTATGAAAACCGTATCCAATCAAAAATCTGTATGCAAGCACACCACTCCCAGTCAGACCGAACATCCTAGAGTTAAAACGGTGCCAATACCTTAAAGGCAGCAGGCCCAGTGAGCAGACGAAAGTCTATAGGAAGAATCATGAGCAGGATATGAATGGGATACAGTGAGCGTCCCTGCTCGCTCTGCCCGGTAAGAGCCGTGTGGGTGATTGACTGACCCTGATTATTTGCTAACTGCTTCTCTCCCTGTGCTCGCAGCCTGTTTGAGACTCTACAGTCTCTGTTCTGGTCCATATTCGGACTGATCAGTCTGTATGTCACCAACGTCCAAGCGGACCACAAGTTCACAGAGTTTGTGGGAGCCACCATGTTTGGCACCTACAACGTGATCTCCTTGGTGGTTCTCCTGAACATGCTCATCGCCATGATGAACAACTCCTACCAGCACATCGCGGTGAGTGCTTCGCAGACAGCCCAGCACTCATAACTCATAACTACATTTATGTTATTACTTTATGTCTGTGAATGGAGCTGGTTTACACTGATGGAGCACTGCGGTTCATCACTCTCTCCCACTTGCGTTGTTTAGGATCACGCTGACATCGAGTGGAAGTTCGCCAGGACCAAACTGTGGATGAGTTATTTTGAAGAAGGAGGCACGCTGCCAGCACCGTTCAACATCATCCCCAGCCCCAAGTCTATATGGTACCTGGTTACCTGGACTAAAATACACGTTTTCAAGCGAAAGCTGAAGAAGACGGAGACGTTCGGAGTGCTAGGGGTGGGTTTTCTCCGCAACATGTTTACTGTCCTTGTCCTAATGACTCCATAGTGCTCGTTAAACAATCGCTACTGTGAAATCCGGAGGAGATTATCGGTGAATACTGACTTTTATTCCCCAGATTAGCCCTAATTTAATTCCCAGTGTCCTTCTGGAAACTCTGTATCATAAGATGTATCAGATGCTGTGACTCCATGCAGGTCACTGTAGGTAATAAACAAAGCTTGTTCTGTGTGGTCTTCTGTATTTAAAGTTCAGGCCTTAATTGGCCCATGTCCTACAAATCACTCGCCCTTTGTCTATTCTCTCTGAGGTCTGCTTACGTCTTTGTGTGGCTCCATCCTTTGGAATACCCGGCTGCTGTTCTTGTGACTGATGTACACTGGTATAGTGTTTGCTAATCTGCCTTCATACACATATGAACCGGAGTGACATCCCATTCTTAATCCATAGGGTGTAATATAATGCTCCACCCTTTACAGCTAGAACAGCTCCAGCTCTTCTGGGAAGGCTTTCCACGAGGGTTAGGAACGTGTTGATGGGAATTTCTGACCATTCTTCCAGAAGCACATTTGTGAGGTCAGCCTCTGATGTAGAAGGGCTAAGCTCTAATTCATCCCAAAGGACTCTGTGCAGGCGAGTCCAGTTCCTCCACCCCAGACTCGCTCATCCATGTCTTTATGGAGCTTGCTCTGTGCACTGGTGTGCGGTCATGTTGGAACAGGAAGGGGCCGTCCCCAAACTGTCCCCACGAAGTTGGGAGCATGAATCAGAATCAAGTACCATTCCCATGACTACCACCAAACCCAGCCCCGTCCATCGGACTGCCAGACAGAGAAGCGTGATTGGTCACTCCAGAGAACACGCCTCCACTGCTCCAGTCCAGGGGCGGAGCTTTACACCACTGTGTTCCACGCTCTGCACTGCGCTTGGTGATGTAAGGCTTGGATGCAGCTGCTCGCCATGGAAACCCATTCCATGAAGCTCCACACACTGTTCCTGAGCTGATCTGAAGGACACAGGAAGTTTGGAGGTCTGTAGTGATGGACTCTGTAGAAAGTTGGTGACCTCTGTGACCTATGACCCTCAGCATCCGCTGACCCCGCTCTGACGTTGTATGTGGTCTAACCGTACACCAACACGCTACGTACAGTACACTAACACATTACACTGAGTACACTGAGTACAGTCCCTCCATTTATAGACATCTATACTGAAGGTGTGGTGATGACTGCTGATCTTCTCCTCTGGTGTTTCTGTTCCCTCTCAGAGACGAGCTGCTGAGAAAGTGAGACTCAATCACCAGTATCAGGTGTGTTAAATTCCACACGTCAGCTGAAACAGTGTGCTGAGATGTTTCAGTTATGGCAGATGTGAACTCCTCAGTGTTGCACCTCTGTTCGTGTGTGCTGTTAACACCTGCTCTGTGTACAGGAGGTGCTGAGGAACCTGGTGAAGAGATACGTGGCAGCCATGATTCGGGACGCCAAGACAGAGAAGGGGCTCACGGAGGACAACTTCAAGGTAAAGGAAGTGCCCTCACGTCCGTCAGTTAGGAAGTGACTGTGGAAACGGACAGGCACACTGGAGAACTCCTAGAGGCGTTACTGGACATGGGCGGAGCTAAAAGCTAGACCAGAGGTATTAGGAGTACAGGGCAGTAAGGTCAGTAAGGCCAGCCAGGGTGATCAGGGTGAGCAACAATCCAGCAACCGAGCTACAGATCAAACAGCAGACAGAGGACATCAAAGAGACCCACACAAACAGGGTTGGCCATACCTCACCAGGTGCTGTGGCAAACAAAGGAGTGCATATACAAGCCATCAGATCACCAACAGGTGAATCTGATACATATTCGGGAGACGTTCTTTGGGAAAACAGTCCATGATTGGTGCTTTAAGGACATGTGACAATGATGTCATGAGGGGGTGGATATTGGGAATCATAGTTTGGAGCTTTGTAGCTGGAAGGAGAACCCGGAATCATGACAGTTTATAAACAGAGATGTATCTGGGAAGTAGGAGCACATGCTGTTCAGTACGTGGAGTAAATGAGTGCAATGTAAACTCACCAGACAAGAAAATGAGGTGGTAGTACCTTCAGGCTCCTGCAGATGGCGCTGCGGGTGTGAGTGACAGGATACATAGATTGGGAAGAGGTGCTACAGTGCAGGGAATGTCTCGTTCCATGTGTGGAAAATGGTTCCAGAGCAGATGTTAATGATTGGCTAAAAGGTGTGACTGCATGTGGGCGTGGCCAAAGACCATAGTGTGAAGGAAGTAGCTGAATCTGCAGGTGTGTGGAAGCGTACGGTCATACGGGTCTACCAGCAGTGGATACAATCCCAGCCTACAGGGAATTTTTCTCGGAACTGTGCCAGGGAAGGCGTCCACCATGCTCGGTCTACAGACAGTTTTAAATAAAGTTCACTCAAAATGACACACAGAGTGCCGAGTACAGAGCAGCTTAGCCAACCCCACTGTACACATACACAGTAGGGCGTTCCGGTCTCTACAGCCTATAGGACACACTCATGTTCCACCGCGAGAGAAAGTCACAGCTCTGTTTTCTAACCCTCTCCAGGAGCTGAAGCAGGACATCTCCAGCTTCCGCTACGAAGTCCTGGGGATGATGAAGGGGAACCGAACATGTGTGCCTGGACCCACGCTGGTCACATCACCCTCCTCAAACTCTTCACACCCGGACACTATGCTCCAGTACTCCACAGCCCTGCCGCACAAGACCAAGCCCAGCCTGCTGGAGGTCAGCTCTGTCCTGCTGGAGCCCTCTAGCAGGCTTCCCAATGGTTCAGTATTGCCCACCAAAGATCCGGCCAGGAAGGAGTATCCCAAGGATCTATCCGACTTTGGCCTTTTCCAAAAGCCTCAACTGGGAGCAAACCGCCGTTCCAGCTCAAACAACATCTACTCAGTCTTAGAGGAGGCCGGAGACTTGGATATCGACCAATCAGACTACAGGACAGAGGAGAAGCACAAGCAGTCACTGACTGACAAGCACATAGAGGAAGAGGAGGAGGAGGAGGAGGAAGAGGAGGAGTCGTCAAAGTGCCTGTCTAAAGCGGAAGAAGAGGAAGCAGATGATCTAGAACGAGAGCCAGTTGGAACTCCAGATGCCGTCCAGAACTCTCCATCCCCGACGGACACGTAACGCGGCGCTGCACGATGAACAATCTCACACAAGGTCAGACACAACTGGCCAGTCATCACTTCCCTGGGCGAGGCGAGGAGCGGCCGAGCTGCGCCTCTGAACCGCATGCACCCGAGAACAGACGTCCTTCTAAAGTCTCAGGGAATGACCAGGATGTGCTTGATGGTTGGCGGTGGTCACCTGCTGGAGCAGCGGGGTTATTTATGCATGCAGAGCAGGCAGGAGGACAGTTCGAGCAGCC